>JANHAO010006181.1:0-21664 GCA_026873985.1 Saraca asoca
ATTAAAAAATATTGTGCTTATTTATAAATATATATTGTAATTATTATTTTTTCATAAGAAAATAAGTACTCATAATATTAAATAATAGGATATGACAAATAATAAGCTGAAAATCGAGCTTGACACGTGTTGAAATTGGGAATAAATGTCTGAACTTTTTGAAATTACGGACACGACCCCAGAATCGAGCTTGACACGCGTGTCGAAATAGGAAACGAGTGTCTGAACTTTTTAAAATTACGGACACAGCCCCGACATGTTTCGTGTCGATGTCGGAAACGATACTGACATGCTGACACGGCTGCTATATGAAGTGTCGGTGCATCGTAGATAAAGATCATGGAATCTCACAATCTTCACATTCCATAATACAGAATATCGAGTTAGAGATTCACACCTTGTTTTGTAGTCAATGATCAACTAGCAGTGATATAATGCCTCTTAATGTACAATGACACTAAAACTTGATATTTCTTGAACTTCCTAATATTCTTTTCTACATGACAGATGGTGAGGGAGAAGAGAGAAAACTATTATATCTAGGAACGGGACCTTATTTCATTAGATAACTTTTATCATGCTATCTTCCATCAAGATAGTAGTTACACTTTGAAACTGCTTCTCTTTATCAAATAATTATCCAATAATTATTTAGCTCATAATTTTTTATTTAATTATTTATTGAACTTATTACGATAAGTCACATGCTCCTTACATGAGCTGCCACTTAAATCTTACAACAAATATATATTATATTTATGTGGATGTCCATCATTTCCCTTTGATTTATATATAGATTAGTTGAATTTATCTCTAATTGTCCTTTTGCTCTTGGAGCCCCATATATAAATGATTATAACAAGAATTTTACATCATTGTGAATAAGAGAAAAACTTCCTTCATATTATTTTGATTCTTTTCATCTATCTCTTTAATATTTTTATTTACTTTTACAATATAAACAACTAAATAACATTTTTATTTACTTTTACAATATAAATTACTAAAAAACTCATTTATAAATTTATATCCATCTAACTTCTCATGGAAATATGTTCTAAATTGCAATGTATCCGGATCTATCTTTTAACAGTGTGCTTTTCTGCTCCTCTTATGGCGTTAGTCTCTATGACAGTGATTATTAGTTCTGAAAAATAATACTGTTCATTATTAGCAGCCGATGGAGAAAACAAAAGAAAGATGAACAAGAGAGGCATATCCTAACTTAGTAATACACTGTACAAACAAACAGGCATCACACCTTGTTCTTGGGCGGCCATTATATTCCAATTTATTGACTGGGAGAGTGGTAATTTTATATAAGACTGGGTAAATGTGATGTGGCCCAATTTTTGATTCCAGCCTAAACCTGAACAAATAAAACTTAAATTGAGAAATTAGACTTAAGACTTCCCATTGGATAAAATTTTATGTTCTACTTCATTAAAAGGTCAGGCTTGAACTTGCATTTTATATATTTTATAGATATTACATATATTAAAATATTAAAAAATTTGATCTAAATATGGTCTGAGTTTGGACATCCCTTTTGCAAACAGGGTCAATCTTGGACATAAAAATTGTAAAAAAGATCCAGCTTGATCAAGTTTGAATTAAACAAAGATATTTTGATATTAATGTAGATTCAATAGAATCCAGGATGCCATTTGATATTCTCCGTATATACATGCGTACTATGTACTCGTGTACTAAGCAAGCATTGATGCGGCTTATCTTTGTGTTAGATCCCAAAAACAAGAAACAGTGAGGGTCTTCACAGTTCGAAGATCACGAGGACACCCAAAGCACCTTATGTATGGAATTTATCTAAAACATTATTATTCCCAATTATCGTTACTCTGGCAGGCCGGTTATATATATATATATATATATATATGTATAGTTGCTAAATCTTTGCCTTATTTGCACAGAAACATTTATGGAAATGGCAGCTTCTTTTTTTCTACGTAACTTGTCATCTTTCTTCGTTGCCGTCATCTGCCTTGCATTTCTTGTTTTTTCGATCGAGGCTGGTCACTCTGTTCTCTCTCTATCTATCTTTTTATATATTTTATAATTCTTGAGGGGTCATAATTAATATTTTCTTTTCTTTGTATTATGCAATGCAGAGGTACCAATTGTAGAAGCAAACAAGTGTAGTAAACTTAGTGGAACATTTTCTGGGGCTTGTCTTCAAATATTTAAGCACAGATGTGATTGATTTGGACATGCAGAACAGCTGAGAAAGCAGTTGAAGGGTCTTGCCATTTGGACTTCAAATGCTATTGTGCTTACGAATGTTAAAGCCCAGAAACCTTGCATTCATGGAGATCATTTAAACCGAGCCAGCTATAAAACGACACATCATCGGATCCACGAGGGGTGTGCTCTCTTAACCAAAAAAAAAAAAAAAACTGATATATATTCAATATATTACATTAAATCATAAGTTATTTAATAAATGTATTACTAAATAAATAAATTTTTAGAAACTTTTCACTAATAACTCAAAGTCAATTAATTTAATAAAAAATTTATTTTAAATAATTTTATATAGTATATGGAATATGGTTACGTTTTTTTTTTCTTATAAACTTTGTTTGTCTTGTTTATTTAATGAAGTGTCATTTTATAGTTGGCTTCGGGAATGCTGATGTATTTTTGCTCTTTGTTTATTTCCATAATAAAATATTTTACGATTTATTTCCGAAGTATTATATATCATTTTTATAGCTTTTTATGTTATATAGAATCTGAACTGACGTAGAATAAACTATTGAAGTCGGCAGAAAAATAATAATCAATAATTAGATATATATTATGTTATAAATTATTTAAATTTATACAATATAATAAATTAATTCAATAAATATATGTATATGATATTTCAATATAAATTTATCTAAATCAATCTTCTATAACATGCGTATTCCTTATTTGCCCTAACAGAGAAAGGGAGAGAGAATTATTCTATATTTTTAATGAAACGACTTACAACTTTATCTAGAATATAAATAATGATCTCTTTTGTTATAATCCTACCGGAACCATATCATTAGCCCAATACAAAATTCACACCACTAAAATTTAATAATGACATAGTTGTTATTATAGATCCAATACTTTGATTATTTAATTAATTAATTAAATAATTAATTATCATAATATTTATTTAATTTAATAATATATAATTAATTAAACTCTGATAGTTTATATAAAAAATTCTATCATAAATTCTAAACAAAAGATTATTCATATAAAATCTGTAACTAATCATAATATATAAAAATATATTATTTTTTAAGTGATAAGGATTCAGATTTATAATCAAAATTTCTCTCATATATACATAATACAATGCGTTAAATAAATAATGTAGACAAATTAGAAATAACATGATTAATTTACTTCATTGTCTGCATAATCGTTACAGTCAAAAGAAATAAATCATGACTCAAGACATAAAATTTTAAAAAAAACACCACTTTTGAGAATCGAAGAATCTTTTATGAAGGCTAATTAATCGTTACAGTCAAAACAATTAACTATGACACAACATAAACCCTACATCAAATACACTTTATTATAAAGGCTAATTAACCGGTCTATCCGCAATTCTATACAAAGAATGCGTATTTATAGGATCAATGAGAGTCACTCATATAATCTCTTTAGGTCTTCTTAGGATATATAACTTGTATGGTCAAATACAATATTACAAATTGTCTCCGTCTATTTGAAATTGTTAAATCTCCTTTATATCTAATAAAATTGAATAACTATCTTTCTTGGTTGTGTACATTTTTCGCCCTTCTTTATAATACTTGTGAACCTTCTCGATATGGATCCCCAACACTATTAATAAATTTTATTAGAAAACGATCATTACTTATTCAAAAGACAAGAGAAAAATAAAATCCTAAGTACTTATACACCAAAATTATAATGGGTATGTGTGTGTATGTATACCTCGAATCAAATATCGAATTGTACTTCAGATCCAAAATTAAACTCCTCTTTTGATTTTATTATTACAATGTATGGACTGATAAAAATAATAATTTATTATATATTTAGATCGTTAAATATTAAATGATATAAAGATTTTTCTATTAAGTCAAAATGATGATTTTATTGTTATTGGATTTTATTATGTCACTTAAGTCTATGTAATTGTTTTGTTGGCTTTTGTCCTTATGTCTTGTATGATAAATTGTTGATTTAATTTGTTCCGCTAAGGAGAGATTCAAAGTTTCATCTTATATAATCCTGTGGTTGTCCTATTCAAATCATAAGAATTTATGATATATAAGAGGATGAGATTTGGGTGTATTCTCTTTCTTCTCTTTTATACCGTTCTCTTTATTTCTTTTTTTTTTTTTTCAGAAGAATCATAAAAATATAATTCACATTTAGATATTTTATTTAATTACATGTTTACTAATAATTAATAATTATTTTTAAACATATATGTTATGTAATGTGATTAGATTATATTTTATACATATTTGATTTTCTAAATTCTAACAGTGATATCAGAGTTTGTTAATTAGATTCTATGACTATATATTATTTTATAAGTGATTGGTGATGCATTTATATTGTTCATAACAATCATGAAAGGGCTGTGAGATTTTGTTCCAAAAATTTGTATCTTACCACACAAATCAATTTCTGATTTTGATGTAATTATTGTTGTGTTTTTGTTTTTGGATAAGAAAATTTATCGTCAATTGTATCTTGAGATAATTAAAAAAAAATTATTGCAAATCATGTTTCGGGCTACATAAAGCCACCAAAGTTTCTCTCAATTTTTTCCATATATACTGGTTTTGTGGTTTTGTTTTTGGGTTTTGTATACTAGTTTTGTGTATAATCTAATTTTTCTTGATATATAAGAATTAGATTGAATTGATTATATTTAAAAAAATTACACAAAACCCAATTGGAAACACAACTGAAAATTTGTCTTATAGGGTGAATTTCAAGGGATGGAATCGAATTGGATTTTGGATATTCTTCAAATCACAAATCGGAGTGAAACACAAAACTTTAACGGGCGCACAAATACAAAAACGTACACTGTAGATTCAAGATATGCTTAAGGTGATGATGTCATGATTGTTGTTTTCTAATTTATTTGTTTTTTTCCTGATGAAGGCATCATACAATAGTGTGTAGACTAGATTTATATTCATATTCTAATATTTTATTTAATTATATATTTATTGATAATTAATAATTATTTTTAGATATATATATATATATATCATATAATATGATTAGATTTATACTTTATTTAGTCTGACTCTTTACATCTACTATTGCAACAAATTTAGTTGTTCAACTTCAACAACCCTATTTATAAGATAGGATTGTGCATCGGGAGGGTTCGGTTGGCTTTAAACTAAAATCCCAACCGATCGTTCAATAATCTGATAGTTTCGACCGTTCAAAACTTAAAATTGAAAGTTCGGGTTGGAATCAATTTGTTGTGGGTCAAACGGTTTTAGGCGGACTGTGTAGATGGGATCACTTGAACTAGTACTTCACTCTTGCAGGTGAGTTGCTAATGAAAGCTGATGCAATGAGAGATTTTAACGGAACAGAAAACAAGTGTAGAACTCACTTAAATTAGTGCTAGATCCGGAAGAGAGAAGAGAACATGGACTAGAGAGAGAATAAAAATGCCTAGATTTGGATTTTGGAACAGACAAGAGTTTATAAACCAGAGAGATTGAAAATGAAAAAAATAAAAAGATGGAATTAGTTGCTGGAGGTCAGATGTGAAAGTGAGTGGAAAGATAGCAAATGAAGAAGAAATGTTTGGAACAAAGATGGTAGAGAAAAGTGAGACAGACCAACAGACAAATCATTAGACTATAAAATAATAAGAGAGGAAGTCTGAAATCCAACATGTAAACTATTAAAAATCTATGCATTAGCAAATATGCTCAGTTGGTTTCAGATTAGTGTGATTTGTTTCTTTCACAACCAAAATCGACTGTGATATAATCTTTTTTCAGTTGTCAAGTTCGATTCCAACCAAACAGAATGTGAAATCAATTGAAATCGGTTGTGCTCAGATCGGAGCAGACAAATTTAATCGGTTGTTTAAATTTGGCTCACTCCTATTATAGAATAGAAAGTGATCTTACACAAATTTAGCTCTTTCTTTTTTTTTTTTTTGGCGAATTACATTTAGCTCTTCTGAAGGATAAGGTGAATTTAAAAAATGAAGGGTAATAGGACCACAAAAATTAACCTATTAGATTTTAATAAATTATAAACAATCAAAAAATTATTTATAAGTTTATAATTATATATCTAACTTCTTCTGTGATTATGTTCTACATGTAATCTATTTGGATCCATCTTTAATTTAATAGTGTGCTTTTCTTTTTCTCGTATGGCCTTAGTCTCTGACAGTGATTATTAGTCCTGCAAAACAATACTGTTCAATTATTACAAAAACCGACGGAGAAAATTAAAGAAATATTAGCAATAAGAGAGGCATATCCCAACTTTAGCTAATAACACACCATAGAAAAAAATAAACATCACATTTGTTTTATAAAATCAAGTAACAGTATCACTGTTACTGTTACACGAGAGTAGATAATTAAATTATGATAATTAGATCTTGAACTATTGATCATGATTAAAACATTACTTAAATCATATGATTAGTTGAAAAGTAATAGGTCAAATTGTATTTTTAATTCTCCAACTTTCATTCAAGTTTTAATAATACTCCTTACTTTTATTTGGATCAATATTTATATTTTTTTAATTTTCAAAATGAATGCAATTTCAGACACTTTGAAAAATAGTTATTTTCTAGTTGATAAATCTTATGTGGTTGGATAGAATGATGAATGGATTATGGAAGGGAATTGAGTGGACTAAAATGATAGCTTTAAGTCATTTTACTCCCTCAAATTCAAAATTGCATCTTGTTTATTGTGAAACTAAGACTTAAAATTTCTCTTTCTATTATAAATTCTCAAAACTTCTCTGTATCTATGGTTAATAGGATGACAATGTATTGCTTCTCTAGTAAAAGAGCTTTGATGTAGATATCACATACAACCTAAGCTGGCATTTTTGGGGTTGCAGGAATTTTAGGATTTGTGTTTTCTTATTTCATCTATGATGAACCCCTGTTGTTGGTTGATTTTAAATTTTCTTTCCTTATTTGATAGAGGTCTATAAAAAATAGCTTAAACTCTTTGATTATATAGGATTTTACTTTCTAGAAAATAGTTGATTAATTTTTTGAAATGTTTAACATTGTATTTATTTTGAAACATAGATGATATAATTGAGCCAAATAAAAATTTAGTGTATATTATGAAACTCGAATAAAAATTAAAAGGTCAAAAGTACAATTTGATCAAAGTAACGTGACTTTCTGTTTTAACTTTGACCATTAATCAAGCAAAATGTAATCTCACACAAGATTTATGCTTCTAACATTATTACAAAATGCAGAAATAATATCATTAAATAGAAGTCAAAATAAAGATAAATCGACTTAAATATAAGCGCAATAATATTTTTGTAAATATAAAGAAAATTATAATGTCGAACCCTATTACACAACTGATGTTTAAACTCAACATCACGTTTGAAGTCAGTTTGAATTAACGAACTGAGGTTCTTTTGTAATTATTTAATTTATACTAATTAGATTTAAAGCATCTTTAAAATCTTTGGCTCTTCAATTGTCAAAAAATTTGATTATACTTCATAGAAATTTTTATAATACATAGTTGAATAATTTTTTTATTAATTTATCAATTAAATTAATATAAATTATTTACGTACAACTAATTTATTGATATGACAATATTGTAATTAATTTTCTTTTTTCTTTTTAAGATTATGAAATTGTAAAATTCTCTAATGATCATTAATTTCTTTTATTTTATAAAGACAATGGGAATAGTAAAAATAATTTAAAATAAATTGGACGTGTTCATACTCTGTTATATGAGGAGACGTAGATTAGATGTTGATTTTTTTTATGAACCAATATAGATGGACAAAAATAATTCAAAGAAATGGAGGTATATGAAGGGATGTAAATTAAATGTTAGTTTTGTGATAGAATCGACATAAATATATGATATTACACATCGGTTCCAAATATTAACCAATGTCTAAAGTCTCTTCATATTATAAAAGGCCAACGCATCCCCATAACTCTTATTAACTAACATATTGCTTACTTGTGAAGATGAGTTTAAAAAGTAGGGCATAGGAATTCCATTCCATAACTTAAACAACTTAAACATATTTGGAGCGATTAAGTTGTGGATTTAAGTTGCAAAATGGAATTCCTATTTTTCACTTTTCAAACTCCTCTTCCCAAGTAAGTAGTATGCCGACAAAAGTAATAATTACAAGAATTGTTGCTTAGTATCATTCTACTTAAGCTTGTTTTGAAGGTTTATAGTCTAAATTTCTTCTTTTCTTTCTCTTTTTCTGAATAATTTGTATATAAATAATTAACTTCTGTTTCCTTTTTCCTTTTAAGCAGGGCATATGCATTAATCATTTTAAACAAGAGAAAAATGGGTGCACTTAGGGAGCGTTTGGTAGGGGGAAAGTTTTTACTTTCCCAGGAATCCTAACTTGGGAAACATTGTTTCCTATGTTTGGTATACAGTTTCTAAAAATGAGATTCCTAGGAAACATTATTTCCTAAGAATCATTTTTGATAACTTTCCCACAAAAACATTCTCATGGGGGGAGGTGGGAATCTTAGTTTCCCATGGGCATGAGAATATTTTTGTAGGAAAAAAGACATATATACCCCTCATTAATGGAAAAAAAGATATATATACCCTTCACTTTCTTTTTTATCCTTTCTCTCACACTTTCTCTCTCATCCCCTCTGTCTCACTTTCTCTCTCATCCCCTTCTTCACTCTCTCTCATCCTTTTCCTCACACTTTCTCTTTCATCCTTTCTCACACTTTCTCTCTCATCCCCTCTCTCACTTTCTCTCTCATCTTTTTGATCACACTTTCTCTTTCATCCTTTCTCACACTTTCTCTCTCATCCTTTTCTCACTTTCTCTTTCATCCCCTCTCACATTTTCTCTCTCATCCCCTCTCTCACTTTCTCTCTTATTCTCTCTCACATTTTCTTTCTCATCCTCTCTATTTTTTTAACTTAAAATAGATAGGGGTATTTTTGTTAAAAATGCCAAGATTCCCAAGAAAGTTACATTAGAATTAAACGTGGGGATGTCTAACATTCTCAGGAATGTTTAAGGTAAACCAAACACATTTTTAACATTCCCGAAAATCATCATTCCCAGGAAATATGATTCCTAGGAAACATGATTTTCAGGAACAAAAAAAGAATCAGTATACTAAACGCCCTCTTAATGTGTCTTTGTTGTCTTGTAGACTGCCTTTGATGTATGTGTTGCGTTGTGTTATACAACCAATCCTAGAAGTTTCAATAATTTAATGTTGGTTTGTTGCAAGTAACCTAGAAGCTTGATTCAACAATAATATTTTTGTTCCAAGCAGTGACATAGCATAGAGCTTGAACAATAATGTTGTTTTGTTGAATGCTTTTCTAGTAGCAACAACTTTTCTAATAACAATAACTTCTAGAGCTAGACTTTTTATTCAACATTTTATTTTTATCTTGTCCTGATGCTCTTTCTTATGTTTCTATAAAAATGTAACTTGTGCGGGTTTCTGTCCCAATTTTCCTTCTAATATTTCTGTAAAAATATAATTTGAGCAGATTTCTATAATTTAATAAAAAAAATTAATAGAAATGATGTTAGTTTTTTTAACACAAATTGACATCTTTTGCACTATTCAAAGACATCGATTTTTAACGAAAATCGACGTCTTTAACACAATCTAAAGAAATTTTTGAAGTAATTAAATATTATTTAATATGTAAAATAATTCAATTGTTGAAATATTATTTAATGAAAAAAATAATTCAAATATTTTAATATTATTTAATTGACAAATTTTTATAGAAAAGAGTTAGCCTTAGATAATATGAAACGAATTAGCACTAAAGAAGAAGGGTCAACATATGTATTTGACTCTAGCTTGTCATGCTATGTCTAAGAGGGAGAACTAGCTTGTCATACTATGTCTCATGATTGTCATGCTTTGATGCAACAATTGTCATTGGTGGCTATATGATAGGTTTGCCTGAACTTGCGAGACACGTTGTTACTAGACTTTATTTTTTTTTTGCTCATGATTAATATTTGCCATGCTTGTCATACTATGTCTCATGATTGTCATGCAACAATTGTTATTGGTGGCTATCCGATCAATATTGCCTCAACATGTGAGATATGCCGTTACTAGATTTTGTTTTTCCTTTAGTGCAATAAGTAACAAAGTTCTTGACTTTGAGAAATTAGATAACTTTCAAAGGGAAGTTGTTGTTATATTGTGTCAACTTGAGATGTATTTTCTACATTCCTTTTTTGACATCATGGTGCATTTGGTTGTTCATTTGATGAGAGACATAAAACTTTGTGAACCAATTTATTTGAGGTAGATATACCCATTTGAGCGATCTAAAAATCCTTAAAGGGTATGTGAGGGATTGACATCAACTTGAAGGATGTATTGTTGTAGGCTATATAGCTGAAGAGGTTATTGAGTTTTGCAATACATACTTATTAAATGCAGAAGCAATCAGAGTTCCCAAGTCTTGTCACAAGGGAAAAATTGCAGGTAAGGGTACGATAAGGACACGAGTGGTGAGTATCACTAGTGAAATATGGTTACAAACACACCTTTATGTCTTGCATAATAGTAAGGAAGTGGAGCCTTACTTAGACAAGCATATGACCTTTACAAGAGAACAGAACTGTGGGAAGAATGAACAGTAGGTAATTCATCACTTAGTTCTATAATCAAGTTCATTTTTGATTAGCACAAACACTAAATGATGTTTCAAAAACTATAAGATGGTTAGTCCATGGGCCCTATATGGAGATCTTATCTTATCGTGGATGGACAAGATGACAAGAGCACTATGTAAAATAGTAAGGTTATTTTGGTGGCTTAGTCAATGGATGTTTCTAGTTCCAAAGATAAAAATCTTATATATACGAATATGCTATATTACAAGGTCATTGAAGACATATGGGAGCTTGATTACATCAAATTCAGGGTGCCTGTATTTCGATGTAATGAGTTGAGAATAACAATGACATTTGGGTTGATGAGTTAGAGTTCATATTGGTGGATCTCAACAGGGAGGGTTATAAGGGGGAACCGTTCATAATGACATTATAAGCAAAATAAGTTTTTTATATTACAGACCCGATTGATAAGAAGTGGTCTATAGTATTTTAAAGGAAAAGACTGATTGTTGGTGATAGGAATGAAGAAGAGATAAGTAATAATATTGAAGAGACATCTTATTTCTTTTCAAAACTAGCTCTAGTTAATGATGAAGGCAACTTGGAGGAGTTCTACGTGTGAAATGATTATGGTGAAAAGATATGGGTTAAAGATTTTCCTAGAGAGAAAAATAAGAAAAATTAAAGGTAATTGATTGTTTTTATTGATAGTTATATAATTTTTAGTTTAGATGCTTATATTTAATATATTATATATTTATTGTATATAGGCAACTAATTATATAATTTTTAGTTTATATACTTATAATTGATTATGTGTTTATTAAAATTAAGATAGCTTGATAATAAAATTGTTTGATTTCAATGGAGCAGAAATTGCCTTGGGAAGGAATTCAGTCATCTGGTAATAATATATAATTTGTATAGCCTCTTGAATGGATTGCTTATATAAAATACATATATTATTTTGCTAATTTGATAAAAAAATAAAACTTTATCTTTCAGCTAACTTGAATATGGGTTAAAGATCCTCCTTGAAAAAAAAAGAGAAAAAATTGAAGGTAATTGAATGTGTTTATTGGCAACTATATAACTTTTAATTTAGATGCTTATACTCGACATGTTATGTGTTTATTGTATACAGACAACTAACTATATAATTTTTAGGTTAGATGCTTATACTTTATTATGTATTTATTAAAATTAAGATGGCTTGATAATAAAATTATTTAATTTCAATGGATGCTTATACTTAGTAAAATTAAGATGACTTGATAATAAAATTTATACTTTAGATACTTATACTTAATTATGCATTTATTCTACCTTTCAGATAATTTGACTCTCATGAATTATATATATAAAAATACTGCTTGGACTTATATAGATGAACATAGCAATGCTTGAAATTTCTTACCTGAAGTTCTCACCAATGTTAGAAATTGTATTACAAGAGAAGACATAACTAAAGACGAAGTACAATTAAGTGAAATTAATCAGAAAGTAAGTAAATGATTATTATGTATAGACTTGTTCATTTGATATGTTTTGATTTTAATTTAGTTTTGTAATGTCTTGAATTTTTTATTAATCTTGTTGAAATTGAGATTGTATTGGGTGATTGTAAATTTTGGTTTGATAGTTATTTATACTAAAATATAAATCGTAGCAGATTTCTGTAAGAAATATAGCCAGAAACAATATTTTTTTTAAGGAAAACACGTCAATTTTTATATAAAATCGACGTTTTTTGTCTACTAACGATATAAGTTATTATAAAAAATTGACATCTTTAGTAGTTATTATTGCTCAAGAAAATATATCGGTTATTTTTAAAAAATCAACAATTTTAGTACTTGAGAAAAGATATCAGTTTATGATAGAAATCGATATTTTTAGTAGAAAAAAATGTCAATTATTTATAAAAAGTGTTAAAAAATTTTCAAATAAAAAGAGTTCAGTTATATATTAAAAATTGACGTCATTTCCTTTTTTACATGATGATTAAAATACAGACATAAATTGTTTTAACTTATCACGTTACTTAAGATAAATGTCATTCTCCAAACAGATATGTAATATGTGAAATAGTAGACATGTAAATATGTTTTTGTTATAGTGTAATTACTTGACACCATCTATATATTATATTATATTATATTGTAGATATATGTACTAACATAAGCATTCATGCGGCTTCATCTTTATGCGCAGATAACAAAAAACAGAAAGAAAGCAAACAATAAAACCGGGTTAGGGTCATAACAGTTCGAAGATCACAAGGTCACCTAAAGCACCTTATGCATGGAATATATGAAAAACCTTATTATTCCCAACTATTCTTACTCTCCGCCTGGTCCTATATATATGCTTCCTGAATCTTTAGCTTAAATCACCATATATCTACATCGAAGCATTAATATTAATTGCAGACACTTATTAAAATGGCAGCTTCCTTTTCTCTCCCTAAATTCACCACTTTCTGCATTGCCTTCATATGCATCGCATTGCTCGTTTTCTCCACGGGTGGGCCACCTATATATACATATATATATATATATATATCTATATGTTGGTGTCGAAATTTTATAAGTTTTTGGGAGGTTTAGCATAAATGTTAGAATTTTTTATATAAAGTCTTATAATTCTTATTTATAAAATTTTTTAATTTTGTATCAATTTTATACATAATAAATATACAAAAAATTACAATTTCAACATTTCAAATTATAAATTTCTTAATTTTACTTTTATACAAAAATTATAATTTTTAATAAAAAATATGAAAATATTTTATAAAAGTTACAAAATTATGTATTAATATAATTTTTTTTAAATATGTACCGAAATATGATTTATTGATCTATTAATTTTTTTCCTTTTTATATGCAGAGGTACAAATTACAGAAGCGAAAGAGTGCAATAGACTTAGTGGAACATTTGAGGGGCCCTGTTTTGAAATAGTAAGAACGGAATGTGATCGTACTTGCAGAGAAGCTGAGAATGCAATTGAAGGATTTTGCTTTTTGGACTTCCGATGTTATTGCAGTTTCGAATGTTAAAGTCCAGAAACTGTTTCTTAGATCGAGTTTTCATGTACTGATCGAGTAAGCGGAGCTAACAATAAATGACACTTCGAAGTCATTGGTCTAGCGACGAGGGGCATAAATAAAATGTCGGAAATTTTAGATTTGATCATTTTGTTATTAATATATCAAAAAATGAAAATAATAAAAATAAATAAAATGGCATTTCATTAAATTGATCTATATATATATATATATATATTTCTTTTTAATTCAAATTATTAAGAAAAGAGAAAAAATAAAACTAGATTTACAATTTGTTGTTCTGAAATGACAAAATGGATAGATATTCATAAATCCATTATAATTTATATAAGTTTGGATCTATCCAAATTAATCTATAATATTTAAAGAATTAAATAGATGGATAGAATATTTATCCATTAGTATAATAATTGTTACAAATCCATCTTTAATTTCTATTATTCATCAATCTTGTTATTTTTTATTCAATAATTAAAATAAATATTTAACAAAATGATCATTAAATATTTATTTATTAACAAAATGATCATTAAATATCCAATTATGCTTCATAGTGTATTATAAATATCTTGTCATTGAGTATAATATAATTTTCCCTAATAAATTTTTTATTGAATCTGTGACATTTATAGGACATGAATTTGTTAGAATTATAGATATGATTAAATAGTTTGAACTTGAAGTTTTCAATATTAGGATGGGTTTGGTATAATATTTCTTCTTATTTTCTGCATCGATCTTGTGTTGCAATATAGTGATAAGGGATTGTCTATTTAATTATGAAATAACATATCTTAATTAATATGCTTTTTTTAGATAATGGGTGCTTTCTTCGATGATAATAGAATTGAGAATAAGGAACATAAAAAAAGTTGTTCAATTTAAAAAACATATAAAATTTTTGTAGTATGGGATCAATATAATGAAATGAAGGATGAAGATGAGATACCAAAAGTAAGATGTAAAATATGTGGAATTAAGTTTGTTAAATGTAGTATCATTTATAAAGTTGCCCTCATAAAAAATAAAAATAAAAAGACCACTTGTACAAATAAGAAAAAATCACTTGTGGGCCAAAATGGCAAAAATAAATTACAATTTTATGATAAGAGTTTAAATATAATTTTAAGATTTTTAATAATAATTTTTTTCTAATATTGATAGCAAATGATGGTACTAGTGGAAATTACAACGGTGAAAAAATAATAACGTTAAAATTGATAGAATAAAGTAGTATAAAATTATGATAGTTAATTAAATGAATAAATGGATTGATCAAATCTCATATTTTCTGCAGAATTATGAGTCAATTCATGATTTATATAAAATTATAATTAAATCATAAATAGATAAATAAGTTAATAATAATCTATTTATTAATAATATGATTCAAATACATTCAATTCATTGGCTTGTCACCCTTAGTTCTCATGTTGCAATTTAATTTAATTAATAATCAATTCTATTTTGGACAAGAATAGAGTGACTTGGTGAGATTGCAAATAAAATGACTAGTAGTTAGAAATCATTATCTTACTTAATTATTATGAGCTACCATTTTATTTATAATTAACTTAATGTAATAAAATATGAGCGGTTACTGATGTATTTTTTCTCTTCGTTACGCGGATATGTCTAGGTTTATTTCGATAACAAAATATTATTCCTGTTAGTGATTCAATTCATGAAGTATTATATATCATTCTTATTTTTATGGCCTTCTGGATTATCTAAAATTTGAATTGACACTAGGATAAGTTCTAAGCAAAAAATTGTTTGTTTAAAATCTGTTATAACTAAGTTGTAACAATAAAAATTTATTAATTATTATTTTTTCTAATAAGGATTCAGAGTATAAACTAAAATTTCTCTCATATACAGTATACATAATACAAGGCATTAAATGAATTGTTTACACAAATTATAAAGAACATGTTTAATTTACTTCTTTGCTTCCTTTAATTATAAATTATCATTATAATACTATTTTTTGTTTAGCAAATTAGAATTATCGTTTTTTTTATTAATTAACTATTCCAGTGTCCATGTCATTGATAGAAACATGCATCTTTGTTGGTGAATATGTAACTTTTGATTGTACCAATATTTGAAAATCCAACCCGATAACGAAACAGAGAAATTAAGGAATTATGGTGCATGTGATTAATTTAATCGGTTCATTTAAAAATCCAAGCACGTAATTAATTTAGTTGGCTTGGTCAAAAATCTAACCCAACAACGAATTAAGGAATCATGGTACTTGTGATTAATTTAATCGGGTTAAGTTAATAATCCAACACGAAGATATCATAAATTAAAATTTAAATATATTATTGTTAATCTTCACATATATATAAAAAATATGGAGGTTACGGTTAGTATTTTTTACTTTTTCATTTAAACAAAAGCTGATTATAAAATGAAAAGAAATATTCATTCATCTAAGTATTATTGTAAGTTTCATCTAAGTATACATCTTTTATCCTTCCTTATAACACTTGATTAGATTTGTGTCTGTGCAATGTACTGATAAGACTTATAAAATTAAAATGTATTAAATTTAACATATTGAATTAATTAAAAAAATTAAAATAATACTTTAAAATTCCAAATCAAGGAAATTGAATATTTGAGTTTTAACTTGATTTATCCATTATATTATTTTACTTGCGTATCGATCAACTACCCTTCTATAAAAAACCGTTCCTTCTTTTTAAAAATTCTTTGATCCTTCTTAATAACACTTGACGTGGATCCCTAACACCATTCAGTATTTTTTTTTAAACGATGATTATTTATTTAAAAGACGAGAAAAATGAAATCCTAAGTACTTATACACCATAAAATTACAGTGGTTATGTGTGTGTGTGTATGTATGTCTCGAAGGAGGAACAACACCACGTGCATCTTCTCCTCCACAGCAGGAACCATCTCAAGGGGGGAGAGCTGATATTACCTGAAAATATGCATAGAGAACCTGATCCCAGTTGGCCTACTGCTATGATGGATTCTCCTCAAGACTATGTTACAGGACATGAACGACAGCTGAGGAATGTGATTCTTCCGGAGGGTCAGACTACTCTTACAAATGGATTCATTTCAGTTGCTTTGGACTCTGCGGACCACACAGAATCAAGTAATCAGGGCCCAATCGAGGCTCAACGCCATGCCTTTCCAAGTCCAACTTTCAAATTCTGGCTTTGAGGTTCAAAATGGTTCTGTAGGACAATCTTTTACTGCTCCTCTGCAGGTGTCTCCTGAATTTAATAATGTCAATCAACGGGAACATTTTTCTAGTAGCCCAATCTCTTAACCATCAACTAGAAGAATGGCTTCATACTGGTTTGCCTTCCAATCATAAGGTGGGAATGGACATCTCTGTGGCTGACCAAATTCAGCTCCTACAGAATTACTCACAGTTCCTGCACAGGAGTCTTGGTCCTTGACTCTACAACATGCTACTCTCTCTTTCATTCCCTCAGCATATGGGCCTTTTTAACTCAATCCCCTCAACTGGTTTTTGTCCTTCAGGCTTTGGGTTTGTTTGGTTACAGCTTGTTTGGTCTGGAGATGGGTTCAATTGTACAACCGGATTTCTGTCAGCGAAGCATTAAGGAAAAGAAGAATCGATAACATGGGAGAGAGCTTTGAGAGAAGAAGGGTAGTGGTAGAAGAACTTCCAGATGACTACACTGTGAACAATTCGGATGCAATTCACCTGGAACTAGATCAACGGACACAAATTCATCCTCAAAGGCCATTGTGTGCTCTTCATTTATCTACTGATGCAGAACAATCAAATTCTCGGATTTTGGAAGGAATTATGCAAGAGATTATACATAAACTGGCTGATTTTCACTTGGGGTTCAGGCAGGCTGTCCCACAACAACCTCCCCCCAAATATGAAGTGCCTAGTTTGGAATTGTCGAGGTCTCTGCTGCCCCTCGGCAATTAAAAAATGTAGGCAGCTAGTGGGAGAGCTTAAGCCTCAATTTCTCTCTGTCAGAAACTTTAAAACCGGTAATTCAGTCACAACAATTCCTATCTAATTTGGGTTTTACATATATCGATGGAGTTGATGTGGAAGGACACAAGGGTAGGTGGTCTAATCATGGTCTGGTCTGTTGGTTTCCAGGTTCAAGTGGGTTTCCGAATCTCCATATTGGATTCACTTGAAAGTGGAATCCCATTTTGGAAAGATTTTTTGGCTGACAGGAATATATGACCCTCCTCACTTGCAACATAGACAATTGTTATGGAATTTTATCCTTTAGCAACATTAGATTAATATGGACTCAGATTGTTTTCCTTGGATGCTTATTTGGGATTTCAACCAGGTGCTTGATCTCTCTAAAAAAAATCCAGCACTTGTTCTGCTACTCTTGAAGCAACTGAATTCAGACAAGTTTTTTTTGATTGTGGTCTTTTGGACATCAAACCTTTAGGTAGTTGGTTCACCTGGGCAAATAATAGAGTAGGGGCTGATTGTGTAGAGGAGAGACTGAACAGAGCAGTTTGTAATAAAAAATGGCTTAGTCTTTCCCCTATTTCTGGCTCCGTGATTTATCTTTTTTAGCATCTGATCATGCTACTTTCCCCTATTCCTGGGGGTCCATGGTTTATCTTTGTTAGCATCTGATCATGCACCTATAATCTTACATACTGAAAGAATCAGCAATTATAAAAAAAAAAAAAGTTTATTCTAATTCCAAGCTTTTCGGTCAACATATCCTGAATGCTATAACGTAATTAAAGAAGCTTGGTCATCTGTGTTCAATGGCTCTGCGGCTTTTCAATTGGTTAAAAAGTAGTAACACACCAAAACAAGAGTTATCTTTTGGAACAAATAAACTTTTGGAAAAGTGCATGTAGAAATTAAAAAGCTTCACTAGTGCTTTGACAACTTACAATCATATGGAACTTAGTTGGATGCTTTAAAAGAAAAAGGACCTAAGACGGTGCGTATAATATTTTCCTTCATGCCAAGAATTGATTTGGGCCCAAAAAGCTAGGAAATTTTGGTTGGTTAATGGGGACAAAAATTCTAGTTATTTTCATAAACTAGTGACCAGGAGAAGTTCTAAACAGATCATCTTATCTCTCCAAGATCAGAATGGTCATCATACCAAGGATATTAATTAATCAACTTAAATCTTTGGTAATTCAACATTTTAGTCAGCTCTTCCAACCTAATCTATTAATCAAGATCAGCAGCATATATTGTCTCAGTTGAATTTGCCTGAACTGTACTCCAATCATAAGCACATACTTCTTTCTCCTTTTACTTTAGAGAAAGTGCAAGAAGCAGTTAAATCTTCCCCCTAGATGATATCCTTGGATCAGATCGATTTATTAGTAGATTTTATTAGCAATTCTAGGAAATAATTGGCTTAAATGTTTCTAATATGATTTTTTTTTCCTTTCTTAAAATGGGGATGCCTACTCAAATCTCTTAATGAAACAATCATTTCTCTTACCCTAAAGGAAAAACTTAGACTACCATGGTTGGTTTTAGACCTATTGCTTTGTGTAATGTGTTCTATAAGCTGATTTCTAAGGTGCTGGTTAAAAAGCTACTTCCTATTTTAGACTGTAACTACCAACATTTTAATTGCTTCAAAGCTTATGAATTATATTGATAGAAGCTAGCTTAGGAAAAGTAGTTAGGGTGTCCTAAAAGTGGACTTCTTTAAGGCTTATGACAAGATCTTATGGGACTTTATAAAACAAGTGTTATCTCAGATGGACTTCTATCTAGAATGGATCTAAATCATCTTGGAATGTATTACCACAATTTCTTATATGGTGCTAATAAATAGGGAATTGTTAGATAGATTTTTTCCTCAATATGATTTGAGACAATGAGATCTATTATCTTCTTATCTGTTCATCCTTTGTGTTAATGTTTTCTCTAATGTTTACTCATGCAAATGATAGTGGGGAAATTACATGTATCAGACCTGTTAGGAAAGCTCTTGTAATTAATCATTTGTTTTATGCTGATAACCTCCTAGTTTTCTTCAAAGCTAATTTAGAGTTTTGCAACAAATTGAAAGGTCTTCTCAATTCTTTTACTCAAATGTCTAATTTTAAAATGAATGAAAATAAATTTGCTATTAAATTCAATGTTAGCACCCTTAAACATTTTAGAAGTTTGATGGCAAAGGAGGTTGGAGTCCTCATAGTCATTGGAATTGGCAAATATTTGGGCACCTATCAGACCACTTTCTCAGATATGAAGACTCATTTTGGCTAACCATGTCCTTAATTCTTCACGAACCAATTAGATGCCCATAACCTTTCTTTCTCAAAGTTGCATTTCTAAGTTAGAAAGCATAATCAGAAGATTCTACTGGTTGGTTACTGACCTTAAATCTAGAGTGCACTTGGTTTGTTGGGATAAGCTTACACTTGTCCATCTGAGGGAGGCATTGGTCTTAGATAGTTATATCCTTTTAATAAGGCTATGTTGGGTAAGCAAGCTTGGAAGGTGATTTCTAATCTTAATTCTCTTTTAGCTAACGTTTTCATTGCTAAGTATGGCTAGGAAAAGCATAAGAATGTTTTTCACAATAGAAACAATTCTTCTTAGAGATGGATGAATGTCATCCAAGTTTCTGATATCATTCAGAATAATTTGCAATAACAAGTTAAAGATAGGACTTTCATAAAACTTACGCTCTGCTTGGTAGAGAGGAAAAGCAGCGGAAAAGAAAATTTCCACGGAAAAGGACAGGGAAAACAGGGACTGGCTTCTGCTTGGTAGAGAGAAAAACTATTGGAGAAAAGAATTTGGGTGAAAAAACCCCGTGGGGCCCACCAAAAAAATTTTCCGCACACATATGACGAGAAAATGAGCGAAAAACCCATTTTTTGGCAGTTTTACTTACGTCTTAGATATGGTTTCTCCTTATTCTATTTTCAGCCTTCGATCTCCTTAGATTTGGTTTCTCCTCCTTTCCCGTGTTCGATCTGCTTCTGGCTATGCACCGAATGACAAGCTTTTGGTCTCAGGTTGCTTTTTATGTTCGATCGGCTTCTGATTTCGGGTAGCTTTCTTGTGTTTGATCGGCTTCTGGTTTGGGGTAGCTTTCCGTGTTCGATCTTCTTCTGGTTGTGGACGAAACATGTAGCTTCAAGTTTCTGGTAGCTTTCTGTGTTCGATCAGCTTCTAGTTTGGGGTAGCTTTCCATGTTCGATCTTCTTCTGGCTATGGACGAAACGTGTAGCTTCTGGTTTCGTGTAGCACTACCTTGACTGCCTTTATCCTCACCCTCGTCTTCAGCCTTAGAGTGATTTCGATAGTGCCTAAGTCAGCTTGTGTTTACTCCTTATGTGCGACCGCATGATGAAACTGCTAACAAGCCCCACAATTTGCAGGTCGTAGTGCGGAGACTAGTTTCCTTTTTGTTTTTTTTTTCTACAATTTTTTGTGATTGGTGATTTTTTTTAGTATAACTTGATATTTACTATGATATGTGTGCTTGATTTGGTAATTACAGCTTAAATTTTTTGTTTCAAAATATGGGCATCGGGACTTGGGGATGCTAGATATTCATTTGTTAATTTGAAATTACTGATATGATTGAAAACTCCATTGGACATACTATTGAGTTTTGAGGGTAGTGGAGTTTGAACATTTTTTTTCTTAGTTTAATAGGCCAGTGAGCTAAATATGGACACAGAAATTGGCAATTAGGGGTTTATTTTTATAGTTAACCCAA
>JANHAO010006182.1:0-21705 GCA_026873985.1 Saraca asoca
ATTTGGAGAAATTAATATGCCTTCAAATGGTTTGAAGGGCATTCTGGACTTTTGCCAATACATCGGGAGCTTACTGGGTCACACAGATAACAGAAAATGATGTGATTGATGATATAATTAAATTTTGGACACATTTGATGTCCAAGGACTAAAGTGTAATTCAGTGTAATTACGTTGGGGCCAAAGTGCAAGATTTTGGAAACCTTGGGGCTGTTTTGGAATAAGGAAAATTTGTTTCCCTTAAAGTCCAAAATGGCGTCGTTTTGGCACACTAAAGGGCAGCTAAAAACGGCGCCGTTTCACATGCTCTCCCTTTGCCTTTCTTCAAGCCAAAAACACACACACACGGACGTAGAAGCAATCTTCATTTCGATTTTGTGAAACCGAAAGAAGAAAGGGGAAATTTTCTGCTTGTGAAGCCGAAGCCAAGGGAGGAAGAAGAAAGCCAGAAAAGTTCTGGTTGGCTCCACCTTGTCCCATTCAAGCACCTCAACAAGCTAGCTCTTGGAGAGGAAGCTTTTGAGGCCATGAAGAGGACTTTCCTGGTGTGAAGATCTACAGTCTTTCGCTGTGCAAAAGCTGGACTAAAGGTTAGTGAGCTCTTCTTCTACTCTAAATCTGATCTAGATTGTTTTAAGACCTCACACCAATGGATCTATGAGAATTTTGCTAAGCCAAGAGGAGAAAAATTTTGAAAACTTTCGGCCTCTTTCCCCCTCATCTTGGCCAAACAAAACTATCACAATCAACTTAAGTTGATCAATAGGAGATCACAAGCTATTTTAGACTATGTCACTTTTAATTCTATTATTTTTTTATCACTTGACAACTTTTGTAGATGAATAAATCCTGTACTAAAAAAGCAAACAAAATTAAAAGCTATTACTATTGTTAATATCATAAATAATTCATTTAGCCTCTCATCCCAAATATAATAACGATTGATGATCCTCAGCCTGAGTTGCCAACCAAGATTGAATGCATTTGAGAATACACACGGCCCAACACTAATGTATGTGCGTCTATTTGTCCTGTTTTATGTATATTAATAAATAATTTTTTTTTAAATTCACAAACAATTTAAAGTTGATTGAATTAATATTTAAAAAACTATTGTATGTTTTCTATTTTTCTGCCTCTTGACTCATCTGATTAAGTAATCATTATTTGGTCAAATTAAATTCATAATCACCCGAGAATCTTTGTTATAAAAATTAGTGTTTTTTTTTTTTTGCGGAAAAAAAGATAATCATTTTTGGCATCAGAATAGCATTTTCGTCCTTCTTGGAAGAAAGTGAATTCACGTGCATCCTTAGGGCCTAACCTCCTCCATCTCTATCTGTTTCCTTTCACTTTCATTGCCTCACACACTACACAAATTCTCTAAGAAAGCGAAGGAGAATACTGATATGGAGCCTCCTCAAGCACAATCCTTTGAAACTTCCAGCAAGAGCTACCAAACTGGGGATGATGAACAGGACAAGGCTATCAATGAGTGGTAATCTTAATTTTTGTAATTGCTATCATTTTGATAAATATTGATACTTTCTGATTATTTTTTCTTGTGGATGGATACAGTTGTTCTTGCTGGTATGACTGCACTCAGAGCTGCTTAAATTTTTTGTTCTGCGACTGTGACTGTGACTCTTGATGAATTTCTGCAATGAATTCTGAGCATAAGAGAAAAGGAACTCTAATTTTCCTTCCTACATCAATATTTAGCAATATGTATACGTGATTGGCCTGGTCTCTGTTCTCTATTGGAGAATTGATGTATGCAGATTACTAATTAAGAAAAATTTGTGCTTTTTCACCACTCTCTCTCACTCTTTTGGGAAGGTATTTGAAACTTGAAGCCAATTTGCAGTTATACCAATGGAGGATCCTGTCACCATAAAGTTGGATAGGGCTGCAAATTTCTTATCTTTATTGGTTTGTTCTTGTTCTTCTTTTCTATGTCGCACATAGTAACTCGATATGAAGCATTTTTGTCGTTTGTATGGATAGAGGGAAAGGACCCCAAAGGATAGTGCATAGTATAAGTCAATGAATCAGCTTAATGTCACGTTCATCGAAGAGGATCTTATGCATAGGAACCCTTTGCTATGCTTAATTCAAGAAATGCATTTTAATCGAGAATCTTCCTTATCCCAACGTGCTGAATTAATGACCAAGTTAATCAATGCTTCCTAGTCTCTTCACCAAAGCATTAGCATTGACGGATAAAACTAGTGCACAAAGCCCATATGTAACAGAGAAAAAATAATTATTATATTTCACGATTTATGTATATGTTTATTTTCTTTCATATTAACATTTTACTTACATTTATGTGAAAATATGTGAATAAAAATATGAAAATAGTAATATTTATTGAAAATGATAAATATGTGTAAGATAGAACTTTTTTTTTTCTTTTTTTAATTTAAATTATAACTTTTGACATCATTATAAGATGCATATTAAAACGTTTAAATTCATGATAAAAAGATATTTATTTTAGAAATTACTGACTTTTATCTAAGCAATGTGAAAAATTGCTTCATCCTTCTGATATATACTATAAGCCAAATGGTCTACTAATGGAGCTTTCAACTTTTTTAGAATCCACAATGACTAATGGCATACAAAAATTAAAGAATTCTTACCATTAGTTTCGGAGACGTCGTGGCCAAGAAAGTCACTTCGTCTAATCCAATTTAGCTATCCACTTCCACTTAGCATTCTCCTTTGCTGACCTTAACTAGCTCTTGTATGAGCTCGTTCTTGTCCTTTCTCACAAAATGATAGGTTTTGCTAGCTTTATAATGACTGCACACGCATTCCACCACTCTGATTCACAGAACATATTCAAAGGTCACGCACTTTCGGTATATAATTATACATTATGCTTTGAAAATTCTTCTCCTACTCCCACAATAACAGGCTTATCTTCAAGCTTTTTAAATTATCACACTTCACATAATATCAAAGTTTTTTTGACAAAAAAAAAATCAATAGTTTTATATTTTTTATGAGTCCTTGGCCATCTAAACACTTTAATATTTAAATCAATATGGTGATTATATAAAATAATGATATAATATACAGTACAATATTAATAATATATCTAACAGTAGTGATGATTGGAGAGGAGGAATAATATTATGCTGATGTTAGAATATGCTGATTACCTATACAAAGATGATATGTGTCAAGTGATCACTTTTGGAGGTGTAAGTCAAGGCAATAAGAAGACAGTGACTAGGAGGAGAACAATCGCTAGTCGTGCACAAACGATAGCCCGGATGGTAAGAGGAGTTGTGAAATTTTTAGCATTATCAACTTTCTATTATTAAAAATTCCTGTCTCAAGGAGCATTAACTTTGTTTAAATAACTTAAACTTTTTGAAGTGATCTAACACTTCAGATAGATAATAATTGAAGAGTGACAACATTGCTTGAAGTTTACCTATTCTTCACATGGAGACGCCTAAGTCAACTTGAGAGTGTAATTTATAGTCTTAGCTGTGTTCTTTATTAGAGATATGCTGCAATACATCATCCTGCAATTCTTTCATAAGGTGAAATTGTGGACATGTACCGAACTCATCTGATATAGACATGGATAGTGGCTCTGCCACTCAAATAGCAGCTACTTTTTCTCCTATATATTGCTTCACCTTACAACTTATTGTCACACAGCACTTGTAGTTATTAGCTTTTGAGTTTCAAACTTATGGAGTTTAGCTCACATAAGCATCCTTTTGCTTTCTTGTTCTGGCTTGTGCTGTTTAGTCCTCTTGTAAGCAGTCAACTTAATTTTAACTTCTATGATGCCTCTTGTCCAAACTTGACAAGTATTATTCGCTACAATGTTTGGTCAGCTATGGCCAATGACACAAGGATTGCAGCTTCTCTCTTGCGCCTTCACTTCCATGACTGTTTTGCCAATGTAAAATAAGTTGTTTTTGCACTTTTAATTCAGCTATTTATATTTATTTTTCTATTTAATTCGGGGTCACGAACCATCATATTTTTTTATGAAAAATCTTAGTTTTGTTTAGTCAAATGCAACCATTTGCATAAATAACATAATCTAAACAAATTAAGTCAATGAATAAATTGAGTCAGATCAAATCAGATTCTTCTAATTTTTGGATAAAAATCTTAGCTTCTTGTAGTTCAGTGCACACCTCTTTGCATATGTTAGCATAATATGAATACATTGGATTAATGAATAAATAGAGTCAGTTTAAATCAATTTTTTTTGAATGTATAATGAATGATAGTTTATAAGATAAAACGAGTAAATATAGTGCTAGTCTGGTGGATAGATTGCCAAGACTGACTAGATGTGTTATCCTTTTCCTGTTTCCTGCACACAGGGATGTGATGGGTCTGTGCTACTTGATGATACAAGCACATTTAAAGGGGAGAAAAATGCACTGCCTAATAAAAACTCAGTTAGAGGATTTGAGGTGATTGACACAATCAAGTCTGTTTTAGAGAAGGCATGCCCATCCACAGTGTCATGCACTGATATAGTCACTCTGGCAGCAAGAGAAGCTGTTTATCTTGTAAGATACACATCTAACGTCTGTTAAATATATAGTATTGAGTATGAATATATACAAATCTACATGTCTATATATGAAGATATTAATACTTGTCTCAGAGCGGAGGTCCATTTTGGGCTGTACCTCTTGGACGCAGAGATGGCACAACAGCTAGTGAGAGTGAGGCTAATCAGCTACCTTCACCTTTTGAACCACTTGAAAACATCACGGCCAAGTTCACTTCCAAGGGTCTTGAAATGAAGGATGTAGTTGTGCTCTCAGGTTTTCTTCCTTCGCTTCTGTCCTTCAGATATAGAAAGCCAAATCAATTTCACATCTTAAAATCCTTGCTTCAAGTTCAACTACTTTTCCTTATTATACAGATTAATATCTTCATGTTAACACGATAATGTCAGTGTCATTTAGACTCATCATTTTTCTACATAATAAATTTAAAATTCTATCATGAATTCAAAAAATGTCTCATCTCTCTTCTAAAATAATATTAACATTGAAAGTATGCTATTTATACTCATTGCTCTTCATACTATTTCTTATCTGCCCACGTTTCACACATTTTGAATCAAATTTATCCCAAAGCTTGTTTTAGACCAAGAGCACAACTTTCATGTCTGTGTGCATAATACAGGTGCTCACACCTTTGGTTTTGCACAATGCTTCACATTTAAGTCAAGACTTTTCAACTTTGGTGGCTCTGGCAAATCTGATCCTGCACTTGATGCATCGCTTCTACAAAATCTGCAGAAACTATGCCCAAATCAAGATGATTCAGACACCAAATTGGCTCCTTTGGATTCTGTGACCACCAACCGATTTGACAATATGTATTACAGAAACCTTGTGAACAACTCAGGGCTGCTTCAGTCAGACCAGGCTCTTTTGGCCGACAATAGAACTGCCCCATTGGTCATTAACTACAGTAAATACCCTTTTCTGTTTTTCAAGGACTTCTCAATGTCCATGATGAAGATGGGCCGCATAGGTGTGCTCACAGGCCAAGTGGGGGAAATAAGGAAAAATTGCAGGGTTGTGAACTAGAAACCTCTTTCCATGTGCTGTCATCCTTTGTTTTCTAAAACAAACTGCAGAATTGTACCCATCTTCACTAATCATGTCACAAATAATAGTTCAGTGGTCTGTGTTTGTTCTAAACAATTTATATGGTCTCTTATCATGTTTAGCAAGTATGAATTTATTTATCATGTATCTAATATTATCTGATTATAAATATTATTAAAAATTAAAAAGTTGCACTGTCACCAGAGAGTTGACTTACAATTATTGTAGGTGTGGGTCTAAAATATGGTATTTGGATCCAATACAGTTAGTAATTACAGCTATAATTGTTAATTGTTGCATTTGACCATCCAAATATATATCTCCATTGGATGTGGCCAATATCATATCCTTAAGTTAAGGAATTTACAATTGTTTTAAGATAAAATCTATTATCTTAAGATAAAGTTCATTATCTTTAAGATGAGTTTATTATCTCTTAATAACCAAATTATTCAGATATCTTGGTGATGGGCCGAGAATCATTATATAATATAAGGTGTGGATCCCTAATGTTATTTAAGATTCCATACAGAAAAAATCATTATCATTCTAAAGAGAGAACAAAGTATTGGAAGCTCTCAAATAACTCTAGACGTGGTGTACAGAGTAATTTCGCTTTTCGATCTCCGGCGTCAATGGTTGGAGGTAATTCATTCTATCCCTTCTCTATTATAGTTAATGATCATTAAAACTTAAGTTTTACTAACATGTGGTATCAGAGCAAATCTTGTACCTTTAACTTGATACAATATTTTTCTAAAAAAAAATTCTTTGAAAATACCCATTAATGTTCAAAAATTTTGAATCTTGATTCTAGGTTTTGCGTTTTTATTGCGATCTCATGGTTTCGCCTTAATTCAATTAGATTTTGGTTCATCAAATATATAGATAATAGAATTATGGTAATTTGTACGCAAGTATATTTTGAAGTTTCTGAATAAATCATGGGATTAAAATTGGGAAGAGATTCGATTGTGGCAATTAGGATATGGTTGCTTGAGCTACTGAATTTCAATTTCTTTTTGTCAAATTTGAAACATTGATTTTGTTATGTACTTGTTTAAGGAGGTATCGGTTAGTTTCAAATACAACTGTTTAAAGAACATATTATATTTTCTCATGCGGCAGAATTTTTATTTTCGATATTTTTAGGAAAATTTTTATAAATTTTATTTTTTTTGAATAATTTCATAATTTGGTATTTGTATGGAAAAAATTCATAAAATTTTTTGTTTTTGTGATAATATTCATAAATATTTATTTTTTTATGAATATTGTAATTTAGTAGGGAAATTAATTTAGGAAAATTATATGTTGTAACCATTTATTTTGTATGTATAATTTTGGATATGTTATGGATAATTTGGTTAAATTAATTTTAGTATATAATTTGTAATTTGGTTCATATTTGTTAAATTGCCTTTATTTTTGCAATTTTATGCATGAACAATTTACGTTAAGTTATTTAAATATATAATGATTCATGTAATTTTAATTAATTAGAGTTTAGCTACAGCAACTTTAATTATAAAAATTATATATTAATTTATCTAAAATCACATATATTTAAGGATAATTATTATGATTATTTGTGCTTATTATAATAAATTTTATTTCACAGAAATTTTTGTTATATTAATATAATTAATTAGTATAAAATATCAAATTATATTTCTTAATTTACCCACAGGAATTAAGAAAAATAACATAATTTGATAATTTTATCATACGATTAAATAAATCTAATTAAATTAGGACTTTAACCCATAGACAAATTTTATATCACTAGATTTATTATTTTTGTGTATAATTTACATTAGTAAATCATGATTTATCTCTCTAGTATCAAAAATTTAGTTTATAAGCATATATGTTACTTTATGCAGCTAAGCAACCTACAAATTTTTCTTATATAAAATGTGACATTCCTAAATTTAGGGGTAACAACTATAAAGTTTGAAAGGAACGAGTTATCCTTCATTTAGGATAGATGGACATTGATTACGCTATAAGGAAAGATGAACCTATTATTACTGCAACCAACACTCAAGCTGATAAGGCTCTTTATGAATAGTGGGAGCAATCTAATCACCTTAGTATCATATTCATAAAGATCAATATCTCTACTAGTATTCGCGGATCTATTGAATAGCATAACAATATAAGGGATCTGTTAAAGGCAATTGATGAATAATTTGCTACTTCAGACAAAGCATTTGCCAATACCCTAATCATAAAGTTTATATCCTTAAGGCTCAATACAGTGAGGGGTGTGCATGAGCACATCATGTAGATGAGGGACATTATGGCTCAACTTAAGGCACTTAAGGTTGAAATGTTTGAGTCTTTCTTGGTTCACTATATTTTGAATACTCTACCATAGCAGTATGGACCTTTTAAGATATCTTATAACACATATAAAGACAATGATCAATTAATGAACTTATGACCATATGTGTTCAAGAGGAAAACAGGTTAATTATGGAACTAAGAAAGAGTGTAATACTGGTTACTCAGGATAAGAACCAGAACTAAGGAAAGAATCAGAATCAGAATTAGGCTAATAAGAAAGTGAAGGGTAAAATACTACCCTAATATGGCATCAAAAAGGAGTCTAAGTGTTTCTTTTATAAAAAGAAGGGGCACATGAAGAAGGATTGTGCCAAATTTAAGAATGGCTTGAAGAGAAAGGTGAATCAATCTCATTTGTCTATTATGAATCTAATATAGCTGATGTTAATCATAATACATGGTGGATTGATTCTGGAGCTACAATCCATATTTCAAATACCTTGTAGGGTATGCGAAACCTAAGGAAGCTAGTGGAAAGTGAGAATAGCATCTTATCAAGAAACAGGATCAGCACATATGTAAAATCTATCAGAACATGCAGCTTAGTTCTTGATAGTGGTTATATTTTGGTTTTAGAGAAGACCTTTTATATTCCAAGTTTTTCTAGAAACTTGATTTCAATTTCAAGACTAGTACCATTAGGTTATTCCTTTAATTTTTTATATACATTCTTTAGTTTATTTTATAAATCTAAACTTATTGGAAATGGTATATTGTCTAATGGTCTTTTCTCTATTAATCTACAAAATAATACTATTTTGTATACTCATATTGATAATAAGCAATGTATTATGAATAAAGATTCCTCTATTTTGTGGCATAGGAGACTACGACACATCTCTATTGATAGGATTAAGAGATTAGTGAATGAAAGAGTACTAAGTACTTTAGATTTTTCTAATTTTAAAACTTGTGTAGATTGCATAAGGGGAAAGCAGACTAACAAGTCTAAGAAAGGTGCCAAAAGGAGTACTGACATATTAGAAATCATACATTCAAATATATGTTGTCCTAACATGGACGCTTATGGTCCAAAGTATATTATCACCTTTATAGATGACTATTCTTGATATATGTATCTCTATATGCTTCATAATAAGACCAAAGCCTTAGATTTGTTTAAGGTTTTTAAGGCAGAAGTAGAGAAGCAATGCAGTAAGCAAATTAAGATCATTAGAACAGACAGAGGTGGAGAATACTATGATAGATACACTGAAGATGGATAAACACATGGTCCATTTGCTAAGTTTCTTCAAGAGCATGGGATCGTTGCTCAATACACCATGGTTGATTTTCTGAACCAGAATGGCATTATAAAAAAAAAAAAAATTGGACATTATTAGACATGGTGTTTAGTATGTTAAGCAACTTTAAGCTACCTAAATCCTTGTGGATTAAAACTCTTAAAACGACAGTGTATATATTGAACAGGGTTCTAACTAAGGCTATCCCAAAGATGCCATTTAAGTTATTTAAGGGTTGGAAAACAAGTTTGTGACATATGCATGTTTGGGGATGCCCATCTAAAGTAAAAGTTTATAATCCACAAAAAATGAAATTAGACCCAAGGACTATTAGTGGATATTTCGTTGGACATGTCGAAAGGTCTAAAGGTTATAGATTCTATTGTCCATCACATAGTACTAGATTTGTGGAATCAAGGAATGCTAAGTTTCTTGAAAATGACTTAGTTAGTGGGAGTAATCAATTTCAGATCATAGTTTTTGAAAAAGAGCAACCTTCTACATCAAAAGAAAGATTGATTATTATTCGAGACACTCTTTGAGTTTAAACGAGTGTCGTACAACCAATCATTGAAGATCCATAACCCACTGCTGATAATCCTATAGATCAAGTTATTCATGAAGTACTTGAAATGGTTGAACAACCAGTTGGACAACATGACCCACAGGGAAATGCTGAACCAACTTTAAGAAGATCTACAAGAGGAAGGAGATCAGCTATTCTAGAAGACTATATCATATATTTGCAAGAATTGGATAATAATTTCGGAGCTGAGAATGATCCTACAACATTTTCACAAGTCCTAAACTACAAAGAATCTAATTTATGGTTTGATGCAATGAAGGATGAGATGAATTCTATGGCATCTAATGGAATCTAGGATCTTGTTGAGTTGCCTAATGGAGCTAAGGCCATTGGATGTGAATGGGTTTTTAAGACAAAAAAAGATTCATTAGGTAACATTGAGAGAAATAAAGTAAGACTCATCACCAAAGGATTTACTTAAAAGGAAGGAATCGACTACAAGGAGACTTTTTCTCCTGTATTTAAGAAAGATTCTCTTTGCATTATTCTAACTTTAGTTGCACATTTTGATTTAGAGTTGCTTCAAATGGATGTGAAAACAGCTTTCTTCAATGGGGAACTAGAGGAAGAGGTATGAAATAACCTGAAGGATTCTCTTCTAGTTAAAGTGAGCATTTGGTATGCAAGCCTAAGAAATTTCTTTATGGATTGAAACAAGCTTCCCGTCAATAATATTTGAAATTCTATAATGTGATCTCCTCTTTTGGTTTTTAAAGAAAATATTATAAATCAATGTATATATCACAAGATTAGTAAGAGCAAAATTTATTTCTTAATTCTGTATGTGAATAATAGTTTGCTTGTAATCAATGATAAGTGTTTATTGTATGAGGTGAAACAATTTATCAAAGACTTGAAAAAGACAATTCCTTAAATAACCCTTTGTAATGTAATATCTTTGTCATATTAATTGTGATATATAATTTAAAATATTAAGTTTGAGGGGAATTTATAATAAATATTATTATGCGAAACTAACTTTCATTTTGCACAATACCAATTAGCTTTATTTGACAGCTTTACTAAAAAATAAATACTCATTGTTATTTAAATTAATGTTATAACAATAAACCTTATTAATCATTAAATTATATTAAAATTTTTTACATTAATGCTTAAATTTATTAATAATAAGTATTACATTAATTTAAATAATAATGAACATCAATTTAAATTTATTATATATGAAATCTTATATAAAAATTATCCCAAATTTTAATCAAAATCTCTACACCCATCAGTTTTAAGAATATCAGAGGTAAGTTCATTTTTAAGAATATCAGAGGTAAGTTCATTTTTAACAAATTTATGTAGCCAATTATAAGGTCAGAGGTCATAATAAGACAAAGTAAACATGAAACACTCACTCTCAGTTTTAAGAATATCAGAGGTAAGTTCATTTCTTGCTTGTGCCAAACCAATGAGCTATTGAAAGGCATTAAATATCACATTTTCATATAATACAATATATAATCCAAATTCAAGAATTGATGTTTCAAAAATAATACCTGTATAACTGCAACGAACCCTCTAAAACCCAAGAATCCTTGTCTCTTGGTAATAGCAATGCCTCAGATTTATAAAGACTAATTTAGGTAAGTTCCAATCATAAAAAGGAATAAAAAATATCTACACTTAAAACGCTTGGGAAAATTTGCATATGCTAGAAAAATTGAATTTAAGTCCAAACAGAAAAGAAACAAATATCAATTATACATTATAAAAATAATAGATTCTATAATTGCTACCATATGACAAAGCATACAAAATCATTGCATATAAAACAAATGGTTGATCCTAGAGAATATAATCACAAATCACTAAGATTGTAAAATTAATTACTAAGATTTGATGTAAAGAAAATATCATGCCTGAGTTCAGGATGAGAAATGAAGCATGGTACATGAAGGAGAGGAAAACCAAATGTTCTAAATCTAAAATTTGAAATCAAAATATCAAAAAAAGTAAAAAGATATGGAAAATCAGTAAAGATATTGTCCATAAAAATTCCAAAATTAATAAACCAACAAAATCTCAAAAATCATTAGAAACACGCAAAAAAAATTGTCCAAAACTTATGCTTAAGCGATCATTCACTCTTTTGAGAAAAAATCATCGACATTTGGGTTGAGAGAGTCACAAAAAATCAAGGAACACAAAGACACAGGAAAACATCATGTGAGAGAATAGGAAATGTGTTGGGTTGGGGACGCTAACAATGGAGACGGGGCAAGAGAACATGAATAAAGAACTTCTTCGAGAAGTCAAGTTCAAAATTTTGGAGAATATTTTCTAAATTAAGAAAATGAATTTCTGAGATAGAGAAACACAAAAGAAAGAGAAGGAAAGCTTACTTTAGAAGCTTAAGGCTTTCAAGTTTAGCAAGCCTGCATGGACAACCCACATAATAATGTCAAATTCCATTTGAGGGTAGTCACACTCAAAATAGAAATAAAGTAGGATAAAATGGAAAGCAAATGACAAAAAAGTCCTATTTTAATAATGAAATAGGTTTTTTTATAATAGTAAAAGTGACAAGTCACTTAACACATATGTAATGATCTTAATTGGAACATAAGACACTGAAAAAGGAGAAAACTCTAAAGCACCATTAAGTATTACTGTATCACTAAAGATGTTAGCTATTAATAAGATAGTAGCTAGTTGATGAGCTACTTATTCTGTTATGTGTATTTTTGAAATCATGCAAATAGGCTGGTAAAAATCCAATGAATAGGCCCAGCTAAAAAAGACCCAGCTCAACTGGGATTTAAGTCATTGAAGCAAAGCATCAAGTCGTTAAACATAAGCTCAAATAGCTAGTCAAAGGTCGCAGCAGCCTCATGTCGTTAGGTTTAGCTCGTAGGTCAAGCACACTCGCTATGATTAAACCCGATGAAAGACCAACTTGTATGGCCAACTTGCAGACATCAACTGACAGTTTGCAATTAATTTATTATTTTTCCTTTTTTGGAATACATTAAAATTATACACCCTAGCAACTATAAATTGGGGCTAAGATTATTGTACAAGGAAGGACCGACTTAGAAAGAAAGAACCGAATATTAGACTAAGAGGATTCCCAAAGAGAAATAGAAACTCTTCAAAAATAGATACAATGCAACATATACAAAAACTCTGTCAATATAAACAAATAAATAACCATAGACGTAGGGGTAAATTAACTTTAGCTGAACCATGTTAAAAACTTCTAGTATCTCCTTATTTTTCATCTTTTCATCTCACTCTTTTTCACACGATCAGTTTGCAGTTTAGGGTTACAAAGAACCTGGGTTGACTGAAATTACACGTCAACATTTTGGCCCTAGAGGGAGGGTCTAAACTGCATCCTGATTAATTTTTTGGTAGATTTTTTTATTCAACTACAATGGCTAGAGGAAGAACTACCAAGAGTTCAGACCCTCCAATTGACTAGCATGAAGGTCACGTAGAACACAATAAGAATCAGTTCATCCCACGTTATTTGTGATAACAAAATATTTTACTCATTTAATTGTCCTCTCACTAAGCTTTTTAAGGTCTAAACTAACTTATTTCATCTGTGTTATTATATATTCATGCTATGGTGTCAATTGGGATCATTATAGAAAATATTACATTATTTGGCCTTTTCAGCAGTTTCTGTATTTTGGCTATAACTTGAGCTACGATTGTCCAATTAATGTGATTCTTGTCTTGTAATAAAGATAATATATAGCTCTACAACTTTCATGAAGATCTCAAAGGCTGAATCTCATGATTAGATATCTGAAATTGGAGCTCAATCTAAAACTAGAATGCTATCTCAGTTCTATCTTGTGTAGCCCAGCCTTAAGCATTCATTAGGCAATATCTGGTGTTGTAGAAGTCCAAATGAGATCCAACTAAGCCCAAATGGAAGTTAAGACATAAAGGTACAATTGTTATGAAGACTTCTAGACCTAAATACATCACTTTGGGTGTGCAAATTGAGTTGCAAAATAGAGGTAGAATACTGGCAAGATGGGCCTCTGCAGAATTTGATTTTTAGGCCCCAATTGACATGAAACTTAATCCCAATGACTATCCCTTGCACCAGCTCCACACTCAACCAGATGTAAGTCAGTGAGTCAATAAAAAAAACTGGAGAAGTAGTCTATAATGGCACATTTCATGTAAAAGGAGTGGTAGTAAAAGATGGCAGCAAGTAAAAGAGACTACACCAGCCCTTCATGATTGCTCATACTCCACCAACTAGCAGCTAGCTCTTTTTTCCCAGCTAAGCGCTCTTCAGAAGAAAGTTTTTCAGAGAGTGAGTAGAGGTGGTTGTTCTTTTTTTCTTTATAATTTTGTGTTTTCCATTCATGGAAGGCTAAACACTTTGTAATCAGTCCAAGGGATTGATAGCTTGAAGATTAATGTTGAGATCTTGCTCTTTCACTTTGCAATTCAATTATTGGTCATTTCTTCTCTTTTCCTCTCTGTTTTGTTGAGAATTCTAAATTAAATGGCTTCATTTGATTTAGATGTTAATATGATTATTACTTAATGATCACTTATAGAAAAAGGATGGTAGAAACTAAGCAATGCATTGAGTTTTTGATGGGTTGTTTACTTAGCTAGTTTTGATTTCTTAGGATGGTTTTGGTTTAATTGGATGCTTAGTCTGTTTAACTCTAATCAACCAATTACTAGATACCTATCTAGTAGGGGACTCATTAATCATTTCAAGGCTTCTTACTATGATTTAAGGCCAGAAATGGGATTAACAATTGAATGAATATTTAGTAATTAAGGATAAATTAATCTCAAGTTTAGTTGATTCCCTTGGGCTGGTTATTTGCTTGCTTTTATTTATATTTCTACATTGTTGTTTGCTATTAGAATTGCTACTGCCAATCCCCCCTCTATTTTTATCTCTTAATCTGATTGCTATTATTAGAATGATCCAAGGGCTTAACCTAGTGTTACCTTATGTTATAAGTAGTAGGGTAAATCGGTTATAAATTTTCTAATTTTGATTAGATTCGGAAACCATCAAGATTTTGGCGCCATTGCCGAGGATCAATTCTAATTTTATCAATCTTATTAGGAGTATATTTAAGTACTAACCCCTCACTAACACTTTGTTCATCATATGTTTCTGTTGTTTCCCCTTTTTCAGTCTTTTTTTTTTTTCACTTGTAGTAGTACTATTCAAAGCTCAACTAACCTTGTTTGATTGAGCTGATTTTTGGTAGGCTGGTAGAAGGCATCATTTTAAGCAAGGCTCATGCATAGCATGAGGTCACCCATAGTTCTACAATTTTCATCGTTTAGACTATTTTTTTAATTTTTTAAGATTTTTTATTTTATTTTTAGGCTCCCTTTAAGTGTAGTTTTCAAGCTATAGTGGTCCCATAATTTTTAAAAATGTGTAGATAGGGTAACTCATGTTATTTTGAGTGATTTTTACCTTTATTATTGTATTTTTGTATTTTCAGTTTTCTGTCACTTTTTCAGCTAATTTTATGTAGTGCATGATCACTAAGTCCTCTGCCTATCATAATCTTTTAGAGCTAGATCCTGAGATAGAAAGAACTTTGAAATTGTTTAAAAAGATTAGGAGAAGATTAGTTGATTAATTTGATAAATCTGGTTCCGCTAGCAATCCTGCACCTATGGCAAATGAAATGAATGATAGAACTCTAAAGGAGTTAGCTGCTCCTAATTTAGCATACCAGCCATTACGTATTCAATATCCTGACCTTGATGCTGATTTTAAATTAAAATATAGTCTAACCATTTGTTGCCTAAGTTTCATGGACTTTCAGGTGAAGATCCCCACAAACACTTGAAGGAGTTCCATGTAATGTGCTCCACCATGAAACCACAGACAATCCTAGAATAGCACATTAAGCTTAGAGCATTTTCATTCTCCTTTGCTGATGTAGCCAAGGACTGGCTCTATTACTTGCCATTTGGTTCTATGACCTATTGGAATGACATGAAAAGAATGTTCCTAGAGAAGTTCTTTCCAGCATCCAGAGCTGTTGCCATAAGGAAAGACATATGTGGCATAAGGCAATTGTTAGGAGAAACTTTACATAAGTATTGGGAGAGATTTAAGAAGCTGTGTTCAAGCTGTCCACACCACTAGATAAGTGATCAGTTGTTGATTCAATACTTCTAGGAAGGGCTACTTCCTATGGACAAAAGCATGATTGATGCTACAAGTGGAAGAGCATTAGTTGATAAAACCCCAGCTGCTACCAGAGATTTAATTGCTAATATGGGTGCCAATTCACCTCAGTTTGGTACAAGGATTATTGCCTCCACCAGAGGAGTGAATGAAGTTCAAGTGTCCTCTATTGACTAACAAAGGATGGAGCATAGGCTTGATAAGTTAACCTCCTTGATGAGACAATTAGCAATGGGACAACAACAACAGCAAGCACTTACGTAAAGACCTGCCAAATTATGTGGCATTTGTGATTGTCCATCTCATCCCACAGATGCTTGTCCTACACTTCAAGAGGACAATTTTGACTCCTAAGCTTATTCTACTGCTGTGGCAGGCATTTTTCCTGATAGACCTCAGTATCAGTAGCAACAATAGTTCAGATATGACCCCCACTCCAATACTTATAATCCTGGTTGGAGAGATCATCCAAACCTCAGATACGAAGACCCTACAGCACAATAGCCATACCAGTAGCCAAATAGACAACAGCAGTTTCAACATAATGCTGGACCAAGTAGGCAGCCATACCAACAGCCAATTAGGCAGCAAATGCAACAACCATATATACAACAACAAGATCCAATAGCCACTAAACCTAAGCCAACATTAGAAGATCTAGTGAAGCAAATAGCAACCAGTAACATTCAATTTCAGCAGAGGACAGAAGCCACTATTCAGAACCTGGAAACTCAAATTGGACAATTGGCTTCCTCATTGAGTCAGTTACAACAACAAGGTTCTGGCCAACTTCCTTCGCGAACAATTCCAAATCCAAATGGAAATATTAGTTCCATTACACTGAGAACTGGGAAGAGTTTACAAGAGCCAACTAAGCCCCAACTAGTAAGTGAGCAAAAATAGCAAAATTCACCAGAAAAACCTAATATGGCAGAAAAATCAATTTTGTAGATCTTGAAGCTGGTGCAAACAAAATTCCAGACCTAAAGCCTAATGTGCATCAGCCAGAAACTGAAATGAGGCAAAAGCAGCAATTAGACCATCCAATACCCCTTCCCTTCCCATAGAGAGCCACCCAGTCCAGAAAATCAGTTGAGGTAGAGAGAGATAAAGACCTTCTTGAGACTTTCAGAAAAGTAGAAGTCAACATTCCACTGCTAGATGCAATCAAGCAAGTTCCCAAATATGCCAAGTTTCTAAAGGAATTATGCACACACAAAAGGAGACTGAAGGGTAATGAAAGAATCAGCATGGGACAAAATGTTTCAGCTTTCATTCAATCAATGCCTCAAAAGTGCAAAGACCTTGGAACATTTATAATCCTCTGCACTATAGGCAGTTACAAATTTGAAAATGCCATGCTGGACCTAGGAGTTTCAATAAATGTCATGCCTATATTTGTTTTCAATTCTATTGGACTTGGACCTTTGAAACCAACTAGTGTGGTGATCCAACTGGCAAAATAGGAGCAATGCATATCCTGTTGGCCTAATAGAAGATGTGTTGGTGAGAGTTGATGAGCTATTATTCCCAACAGACTTCTACATTCTAGAGATGGAGGGTGAGTCTATAAGGCCCACACGCAAGTATTGTCTGCTCTGGCCGTCTGGTGGCAGGGACTAGCACCCCCCGAGGATGACCCCACGACCTCACAATTTTGACCCTTGAGGCTACATTGGCCCCAAAAGCGCGCTTACGTGGGAGAGGACATTCCTCCCTTATAAGGCCTTCCCCGGATCCTGACTTAGCCGATGTGGGATACTGGGCATAACTCCTTACATCCTCCCTCCGACCCATCAGACCAGAGGCCAGTCCCAGCTCTGATACCAATATAAGGCCCACAAGCAAGTATTGTCCGCTCTGGCCGTTTGGTGGTAGGGACTAGCACCCCCCAGGGACGAACCCCACGACCTCACGATTTTGTCCCTTGAGGCTACATTGGCCCCAAAAGCACGCTTACGTGGGAGAGGACATTCCTCCCTTATAAGGCCTTCCCCGGATCCTGACTTAGTCGATGTGGGATACTGGGGCGTAACTTCTTACAGAGTCACCATCCAGCAAGGCTCCAATCATTTTAAGGAGGCCATTCCTCAAAACAGTAAAGACTAAAATAGATGTGCATGTTAGAAATCTTTCCATGGAGTTTGGAGATAATGTAGTGCAGTTCAACATTCTTGATGCAATGAAGCATCCCATAGAGGAGCATTTTGTTTTTAACATAGATTTACTTGTTAAGTTAGTTGAAGATACTTGTGATGAGTTACATGTTGAATTTCCTGATCTGCCTAATTTTGATGATTTTGTCTATTGCCATTCATGTGATGGTTATGATGATGCTGTGACATGTAGTGTTTATGCTGAAATTTCTGAATTTTTGGAAAATGATGAATCGGTTATAGATTATGCAGCAACTCTTGATTATGCAGAAATTCATTCTACAGAAGTTGTGTCTACTAGTAATTTGATTTCTTCCATAGTGCAACCACCCAATTTGGAGTTGAAACCTCTACTTGAACATCTTAAGTACGCATTTTTGGAAGAAGATGAGAAGCTGCAGGTGATCATAACTAAGAACCTCCTTACTAAACAAGAAGAGAAGTTGCTATAAGTTTTGAGAAAACATAAGAAGGCCATTGGGTGGACACTTGTAGACATTCCTGGCATTAGTTCTTCCACATGCATGCATCGTATCTTCCTAAAAGAGGAAGCTAAACCAGTGAGGCAACCACAAAGAAGGGTAAACCCACTAATTATGGATATGGTAAAGAATGAAGTAACTAAGCCACTATAAGCTGGCATTATTTATCCCATCTCTGACAGCTAATGGGTGAGCCCAATACAAGTTGTTCTAAAGAAATCTAGGGTGACAGTAGTGGCAAATCAAAAGAATAAGCTGATTCCTACAAAAGTGTAGAATAGTTGGAGAGCCTATATAGACTATAGGAAGCTGAATCAAGCCACCAGAAAAGACCATTACCCTTGCCTTTCATTGACCAGATGTTAGAAAGATTAGCTGAAAAATCCCACTATTATTTCTTGGATGCCTACACTAGTTACTTTTAGATTCTTATTACACTAGAAGACCAAGAGAATACCACTTTCACATGTCCATTCGACACTTTTGCTTACCAGTGGATGCCCTTCGGCCTTTGCAATGCCCCTGGCACCTTCCAGCGGTGCATGGTGAGTATCTTTTCTGAATTTTTAGAAGAGTATATGGAAGTGTTCATGGATGATTTTATTGTATATGGTTCTTCTTTTGATTCCTTTTTGGATAGCTTGGCTAGAGTGTTGCATAGATGCATTGAAACTAATCTTCTTCTAAATTTTGAAAAGCGTCATTTCATGATAGAATAAGGCATAGTTTTAGGCCATATAGTGTCTAGCCAAGGCATTGAAGTAGATGCTACAAAAATATATGTGATTTCTTCCTTACCTTATCCCACATATGTACGGGAAGTTCATTCTTTTCTTAGACATGCAGGTTTCTACAGGCGCTTCATTAGAGATTTTGACAAGATAGCTTTTCCACTATCCAATCTTCTATAAAAACATGTGAAGTTTGATTTCAACCAGAAGTGCAAAGAGGCTTTCAATCACTTAAAGCAAGCTTTGACTAACACACCTATTATCCAACCACCAGCTTGGACACTCTCCTTCGAATTAATGTGTGATGCTTCAAATTATGCTGTGGGAGCTGTTTTGGCACAAAGAGTTAGCAAGGCATCTCATGTCATTTATTTTGCTTCAAGGACTTTGGATGCTACTCAAACAAATTACACAACCACAGAAAAAGAGCTTTTATCCATTATTTTTGCACTAGAAAAGTTTATATCATATTTGGTTGGCTCTAAGGTTGTGATATTTTTTGATCATGCAACCTTAAAATTTCTTTTAAAGAAACTAGAAGCAAAGCCAAGATTAATTAGATGGATGCTGCTACTCCAAGAGTTTGACGTTGAGATTCGGGATAAGAGTGGAGCACAAAATCTGGTGGTTGACCATTTAAGCAGAATTGAGAAAGCTGTTGAATTTTCCCCCATTGGTGATGACTTTCCTGATGAATAGCTTTTACAGTTGCAAGGTAAGGCCCATTGGTTTGCAGATATTGTAAATTTTTTGGTTGCTAAAGTTTTACCTCTATTTTTCACTAGAGCACAAATTGATAAATTCAAGAGTGAGTCTAAATATTATGTGTGGGATGATCCATATCTGTAGAGATTATGTAGTGACCAAGCCATTAGACGTTGTGTGCCTAATTATGAGTTTCAGTCCACTTTACATTTCTGTCATACCCTTACATGTGGTGGTCACTTTGGGCTACAACACACTACTAGAAAAGTTCTAAACTCTAGATTTTATTGGCCCACCTTATTTCATGATGCTTACAGTTATTGTAAGAATTGTGAACAATGCCAACGGACAGGTAATATTTCCTGTAAGAATGAAATGCCTCAAGAACCATTATTATTTTGTGAGATATTTGATGTGTGAGACATTGATTTCATGGGTCCTTTCCCCAATTCCTTTGGTTTTATTTACATTCTACTAGCTATTGATTATGTATCTAAGTGGGTAAAGGCCAAGGCCACTCGAATTGATGACTCTCATGTTATTTTGGATTTTGTTAGATCTAATATTTTCTGCAGATTTGGAGTTCCAAGAGCTATAATCAGTGACCAAGGCTCTCATTTTTGCAATAAAAACATGGAAGTGTTGCCAAAGAAATATGGTGTGATGCATAAGGTCTCAACTCCTTACCATCCACAAATGAATGGGCAAGCTAAAGTTTCAAATAGAGAGTTGAAACAAATCCTGGAAAAAATAGTCTAACCAAATAGAAAAGATTGGAGCAAGAGGCTTGAGAATTCATTATAGGCTTATAGGACAGCCTTCAAGACTCCTTTAGGCATGTCCCCCTATAGGATAGTTTTTGGCAAAGCATGCCACCTTCCGGCGGAGATTGAACACAAGGCTTATTAAGCGGTTAAGAAGTGTAACCTTGACATAAATCAAGCCAGATCCTAAAGAAAGGTCTAACTCCAAGAACTTGAAGAAATTTGGTTGGAAGCTTATGAAAACTCAAAAATCTACAAGGAAAAGACCAAAGCCTTCTATGACAAGATGATTGCAAGAAAAGAGTTTATGGTTGGTCAAAAAGTGCTCTTATACAATTTTCGACTCAAAATGATGCTCGATAAGCTTCATTCTAGATGGCTAGGTCCTTTGTAGTTACTAAAGTTTTCCCTTATGGTGCAATGCAAATAACAAGTGAGGCAACCAACAAGGTTTTCACAGTCAATGGACATTGCCTCAAGCCATTTTATGAGGGAGCTCAAGAGGACACGGTGAAGGAGGTCTGCTTGCAAGCGGCCTCTTACATCAATTCATCAGGTTGTTTCTTACCCCTCTCTTTTATTTTTCTTGTCCTAGATTTGTTAATGATATTTGTTTTGCTGGTTTATTGAATTTGAGCATACATTGAAGACAATGTAGAATTTAAGTGTGAGGGGAGTTTTGAAGTTTTGGGATTGTTGTGCTTTGAATTATCATTTTTCATTTGGAGCAAACCAAAAAATTATGCAATGCAAAATAGAATTTTTAAAAATGCAAAAAATTTCGCATAATTCTACAGAAAATTAGAAATTTTTGTGACTCCATTGTTTTTCATAGATGATGAGTTTCTTTAGGCTTCAAATGAGTTGCAAGTGATTTTTATGGTTGCATAGCATGTCTAGACAAATG
>JANHAO010006183.1:0-21675 GCA_026873985.1 Saraca asoca
ACTGTTTTTTAGTTACACTTTTAGAAAACAGTTTTTGAAAAACAGTTTTTGAAAACAGGTTGCCAAATAGATTTTTTTGTTTTTGTAGAACAAGAAAACTGTTTTTAAAAACAAAAAAACAGTTTCCCAAACAGGGCCAAAACTTCTTAAGAAGTACAACTTCCCCCATATTTTGAGTTAATGGCCAACTAAACAACCCAAGCATTTCCTAAGTTAAGGTCTTTATGTTAGAGTGTGATTGTAATTTTGTGTCAAGCAAGTATTTTGAGGTATAAATATGTGTGTAATGTGTATTGAGCAAGTGATTCGTATACGAAAAGAGATGCAAGTGCCTGTAAAGATTATGGAACTAAGGCACTTTATAGTAGTTTGATCGAGATGTAGCTAGGGATGATGATGAAGAAGTTGTAGGGTTAATGTGAGAGCCTTGCCAACATTATCATGTAATCTTATTGTTATGGTGCATCTTTTCTCATTTGTGACTTTTTCCCTAATTTTGATTTTTTTTCATGTTAAATTGTTTGTGTGTTATTGTTTCACATGCTTAATTGTTTGATTTGGAAAGGGGATATTTTTTCCTTAAAAATCTTATTCCTTAGAATTTGTTTGGCCTGTGATACCCCAATACATGTTTATGCTATTAGTGGTGGCTTTATAGCACCTTTTCTATACCCAAAGTTAGAAAGGGATTTCAGGCTTCCATTAGCAAAGAATATCAACGTTAGTGGACACAAATATGGCCTTGTTTACACTGGAATTGGTTGGGTTGTTTGGAGGACTAAGGAAGACTTGCCGTAAGAACTAATCTTTCATATTAATTATCTTGGTGCTGACTAGCCCACCTTCACCCTTAATTTCTCCAAAGATGAGCTATAACCAACAACCTAAATTCTTATCAACTTCTCATATGGATTTTTTTGTTTAATAGTAATATAAAGTTTTACTTCAAGTTTTTAGGATCTAGTCAAATTATTGCTCAATATTACCAATTAATTCATCTAGGCCAAAAGGTGAGTTTGTACCTAAAATAGAAAAGTCTAATCTAGTTAATTTAGCATTTTTTTACAATAATTTGTGGCCAAGTTTTATAACAAAAATAATAATAAACTTTTTTTACAATTCTCTAATTTACTTTTAAACAAATACGGTAATGGTTCAGCCCATATTCAATTTGACAAATTTTTTTAGCACTTCATCAAAATTTGTATCACAATAATCTATTCAAAAATTTTCCTTTAACATAAAAGATAATTCTTTTTTGAAAAAATTACAAAAATAAAAAATCTGAAAAATCAAGAATAATATTTTACAAACCAATATGCAAAACAAAACCATTTAATGTTGAGGTTTTCTAGGGGTATCAAAATGTGTTGGAGAATTGCAGAGAAAATGCTATTGCCTTAAAGGAATGGTTGGAAAGAACATAATGTTTTAACATAATCTCAAAGGACAATGGAGTTCATGTGGTAGCCTTCTCTCTTAAAGACAGAAGCAAGTACAATGAATCTGGATCTCACACATGTTGGGTCGCCATGGTTGGATCATGCCATCCTATCCAATGTCACCTAATGCTCAACACATCAATGTGCTCCTAATTGTCATTAGGGCTGAGTTTTCTCAGACATTTGTTGAATGCCTTGTGCTTGACATTACAAATGTGCTGCTTGAGCTTGAGAAACTTCCCCCTAAGTGCAATGCCAAAATGACCAACAATATTATAGAAGAGAAGACAATGGATGACATTGGATCATGAGGATGGCTTTAAATTCATAAAGGAAAATTATAGCCCAAGAATCCAACAAGAGGCAAAATGCCTTGGCAACTTAGGGATTTCTCACTATGAGAGTTAAATAAGAAGTTTGTAGCAATATTCTAACATGACATGTATGTCAAGTTTTCTTTTTGTTTAATCTAAATATTCTTATGCACTGGTCAGGATTTTGGTTTCTGTTGCACATAGGACAAAAGCACCAAAAGGGAGTGAATTGATGTTTAAAAATTATTGAAAAGTTTGTATTTTTAAAAACTTTTCCCCAAAAGGCAAGTAAATAATTGTATGAAAGATCAAGTAAATATCAAATAGAAATAAGCAAGTACAGTGTATGAAAATAATAGAGTATGAAAAGATAATGATAGCACAAATGTATAAAGGTTTGATGGCTTAGAGAGAAAATCATCTCTTTAAGTCTACTCCTCTCTCTTAAAGTCAATCCAATCTTGAGGGTTATCCACTAATACTTTTTCTTTTTATAGCTTCTACATTCTTTCCTACTTACTTGAGATTTTTCTAACCTCACACCAACGCAAAAGTCCTAACTATAAGTTTTCTACAAGTGTTTCACTCACACTCAATTCCTAGCTAGTGAATCTTTTACAAGACTCAAGAATCAAAAAGTATTTGTTTCAAAGAGACTAATATTTCTCATGCTCTCAAAGTGTAGATTTGCAAGGAAAAACTTAGAAAAAGACTTCAGATAATTTAGATCTAGAGAGAGAAGCCTTCTTAGAAAGGGAAGAAGATTTTCTTTTGTGATTTGAAGTGAAGTCCATCTTCCCTTTCATAGTTGAGCTGGGCACCAAAGAGCATTTTGTTCTCCAAGAATATAGCTTGCTCTTTCATTGTACCCAAAGACTTGTCACTCTTGATCAGATGCATTGGACTTAGAATAGCTTGCTCTTTCAATGTGTCCAAAGACTTGTCACTATTGATTAGATGCATTGAACTTAAAGTAACTTGCTCTTTCAATTGAAATTTGAATTTCTAATGAGTTGTCACCATCAAAGTGCAGTAAGCCAACTGATGTAGATTACTCTTTCATTTGAATTTTGAAATTTTAATAAAGAGATCTTTGTCAAGCTCAGAAGCTTTAGCTAGCTCATTCAGATACTTCCAAAGTTGTCACTGCCACTGTACAATAGGTTAGCTTAGCTTAGTTAGCATGAAATGGCAAATGGTAAAAAGCAATTGATTAGATTAGAAATACATAGAAATCTGCAATATGTTAGTGTTAAACTACAAAAAGCAATCTGCTTTATATAGGCTTTTCTAGAGGCATTTCAAAAAGCATATACTTATATAGTAAGATGAAAATATAGTATAGCATACTTGCATAAACTAGTAATTTCATTTTCATAAATTTTATACATAAACATAGTTGTAACAATGTTGCAAATTTATGATAGAGAGCAAAGAGCAATCTCAAATTATTCTAGAATTTCTCAGATTATATTAGAAAGTTTCAAAGCATCTTAATTGATTCATTCAATCATAAGTTTGAAACATTTAGTATGGCATATTATCTAATATCAATTATCTAAGAAATAAAGAGATATCATATAAAAACTACTTCGATAGTCATGTTTGCAGAAACTTTAAAATTCTGCAAGGCAAAGAGCAACTAGATAAAAAAAAACAATAAAAGCACATGCTTTGCATAAACATATTTTTCCAATAATCAACCAATCATCACCAAAACATGAATAAAGCATATTTAACATGCTAGAAGTGATAGTTACAAGTGATAATATCATTTTTAGCATATTATTGAATGTTAATTTAGATTAAAGTAATTGTAAAATGTGGTGTTGAATAGTTTGCAAGGCTGGCACATAATCCTTTATGCTTTTTATTCTATCCACTTTTAACGAAAATGATGAAAAAGTAGTACAAAAGCACTAATTTTCTGGATGTCTAACATTAATTTAGATTGAAAAATTTAACACCACCTAAAGCAACCAATTTATTTAATGTCTGACAAATTTTCATGTTGACAAAGTTTGGGTGATGCTTTTTATGTGCACAAAATGCTTTTCATAATGCTAAAATGGTATATTTATGTAAAGTAATAAGTAATGTTTATAATATATGACGTATCTTATACATGTGCACTCACATTGATGAACACTCCCTCTTTGGTGGCTAAGCACAGTGGTTAGAGCAACCTGTAAGAAGGTTTAGGTGGGGAAGACCACCAAGGCCCCTTTAAAACTTAAGTCAAAGCACATAATAGTAATAAGAGTAAAAGTATTCAAAATATAAGTATTGTGATCATACATGGCTATTTATAGGATCCAAAGTGGTAAAATGGTCCTTTTTACTCAAGCTAACAAAATAACCACCCTTAATTGGTTTTTGCCATATGAGTCTACATATGATTAGTTTATTAATTAGTTTATTCATCACTTGTCCCTCCTTTCATTTTAGCCATAAACGAGGCTAGACTAAGCATTCTGACCTTTGTGAAGCTCCAATCATCCAATCAGTTACATATTCATATCTATATACATCTTCTAATGAAATATATCATTTCAAACAAAACTTAAACATGAACTTTAATGTCCTACTTATTAATAATTACATGCCTTTAGCTTGGAGCCTAATAACAAAATAGCTTAAGGCATTAATCTTACGATCTTTATAGCTTTAACCTAGGCCATTGAAAAATTTCAATCTCACCCATTCATCTTAGAACTCTTTGAATTATAAAAGACACCAATCTTTTCCATTCAACACATTTCCCTCCTCTTCAAGCCTTTGCAATTTTTACTATGGATTCTTGCAATCAATTGTTCAAGCATCAAGAGCTACATTTGGAATTTTCCTGTTCTATTCTTGTGAGTATGAAGATTTCTTGTTTTGGTCTTTATTTTACTCATTAAAACACAATTTTAGTAGTTTTGCATAGTTCTTTTCATGTTATTGTTGTTCATATGTTTTCATTAGATTTGTTGAGATGTTGGAATTATTATGTCATTTTTTAAATACATCTTAATTGCTTTTGTCAGTCTGGACTAATTTCTTCCAAAATGGCCTCATTTCATATTTAGGTTCTACCCTAAAACTTCACAGTGCAAGAGATAACTTATCTTTTGTATTCTTTAAGGTATGTTCTACTCCATTCTTCCTTTTTATTGTTGTTACTTAGTCTTTATATCTAAGGCTCAATTTAGGAGCACTAATCTATTAATTAAATGAATGTTTAGCTTGAACCACCAATCATCCAATTTTGAAGCATCTACCTCCTCAAACGTTCCCCTTATCCGAAGGTGTAGGCTTTGAAGGTTAACCATATTTCTATGGCATCATCTTCTAGAAACACAAATGAATTGCTTTCAGAAATCGAAAGAACCCATGCCCTTGATCAAGATACTGACTAGTTGATTCAATGCTCAAAGGTCTACATTCTTGATGAGTAAGATATAAACATAACCCTCAACTAATCATATCATGACTTTTTGAAGTGGGTTGAAACTAAAATACCATAAGTTAAAGTTTCATCTTTATTTTCCAATCCCAAAAGACTCAAAAGCTTCAACAAAAAAATATTCATCATGATGCTAACCCATCAATGATTTTTATAGTTGCCAATTAGGGGGACACCATTTGCAACTTTGACCTTGACCATTATTTCATGTTCTATGATCACATAATTTAACATGTTAGGGTCCAACCACCTTTCTCTTATTTTCAACAACCAATCATAAGAGACATGAATGTTTATCCTTTTAGGAAAATCAAATTTAAACACATCAAGTATGTTGATCATATGCATTAAGTATGCACAGCAAAAATTTAAAATTTTTCCCAAACTCAGATCATGTTGTTTTTTTATTAATTCATAAAACAATGTATAATTAAAAAAGCCATAAACTAGTAATTTAAATTATACCTTCTTGAGAGTAATTCTCAAAATTCTTAGTATCCAAATTTGAGTTAGATCTCTAAGTGGTTCCACAAACAAGTCTCACAATTAACTCCTTCAGATTGTGTTTGGACAAATCCTTTGGATTTGATTTCCAACATCAACAATGACCCATACAAACCAATTTGATTCAAAACCTCCACCAAGTTTTGATGAATGATAGAGTAAGAAACTGAACTGCTTAGTTTAAGAGGTGCTAATTCTCTAAGGAATCATAATTCATTAGGACATGGTTGATGTTTGAATGCAAAGAGGAGATGAGTGAGATCATAGAAAGAGAGTTAGTGCATAACATATGTGCTAGGGATAAACAATTGTTGTAATCAATTTATCTTCTCTCCTCCTCAAATAGGAGAGTTTAGAGCACAAGCAAAAGTGAAGTAGCTCTATGAGTGGCACACAAGCTAGAGTTATTCCTTGCTTATGTTATCCATATAAGGTGGACGTGTGGCCCCTTAGGCCCATAGAGTCTACACTACTTAATCTAATGCCCCTTAGTTTGTATTCAATAAGCCCAAACACTTTTCAATGAGTCAATAACTTGAAAACTCTCCTTTTGTAATCATTCTCTAATTATTTTAATTAAATTAAAATAACTTCTAAGTGAGGAACCATTCCTCTATTCTAGATCTCTTCTAATGTTAACATAAATGATCTTTGACATTTAAATATTAATTATGAAAATTTACTACTATTTAATTTATAATCTCCATTAGAATTGTTAAATTATTGATTTCTTAACACTTTTAGTCACATTAGAAAACTTAATTAATCATTCAATTTTCCAAGATGTTCACCTAATTCAACTCTTAAATTCATAAAATTTTGCATTCTAACTTTTTCTTTGACTTTGGATCAAAGATTCTATTGTGTGTGACTCATTAGATTTTCTTGCATGTTGGCAATGAATTTATTTACAAACTTATATAAGTTTAATTAAATTAAAACTCCTTTTAATTCAAACACAATTTCCTTAAACTATTCAAACAAATTCATAAGTCAAGATTGGCTTCTAGCAAAGTATCATGACCACCCAAATTTCAGGAGTAGATTTGTGGAAATCAAAACCTTTCATAACAAGGTGGTAGTGTGTAATTCAATCCCTTTATCTCTTAATATTCAAATTAGACCAAGGGTATGGTTTAATTGTCAACCTTATAAATGTCCAATCAAAGGTGTATGTTTGATCATGCGCTATCTCATAATCATTCATGCATAAAACTCCTTTTATGTATCATTAATTGATTATACGTCAAACTCCTTTTATATATCAATCAATACATAAGCCTATAATTTTGATTATAGCATAAGTGTCAGAATATCTTTTGAATATATTACCTTGTTAACATGGAAGATGAGTTTCATCTTGATCAATCATCACCTTTATATACTTTTTAGTGTTCCCAAAATTATTTATATTTCTTCTTTAAGAGTGTAAGCCTAAAATAAAATTAATGTACATGACTCCATATATAAGATATTGTGTTGATCTCAAGTTTAAGGATTACTTACACCACCTTTTACATGAGAAATCCATTAGCACATGCTAACATTTCGTATGGTTTGTCATAGCGAGTCAATCCAATCATATATTCTCTAATATATACCTATATATCTGTCCAGATATCTCTATGTCAAATAGTGTCTAAGACCACTATATTCTTCTAAAGAATATGACATAACATATGCTAATTTACTCACAAATAATTGGTATCCTATTTGCTTAATTATTCCACAGCCTGGGATATTTAGAATTATAACTGTATGTATGAATTATCTCATAATTATAATTTGCATTGTTATTTATTTGTACTCAATTACAACTTCAAGGATTTTATCTAAGATAGTATACATATATTTAAAACTATATTGATAAAGAGGCTAAAATGTAATGTTTATTTAATATGCTAAGATATGTAGTATTCATATCATTATAATTGATTGTCTCTAGGGCATCTATACTAATAATCTCCCACTTGACCTGGAGCCAATCACCTTTATATCGAATCCTAACTATTTCTAAATGATTATCAATCATCTACTAGGATATAGCCATAGTAAGGGGATCAAGTACATTATCGTCAGTGGGAATCCAATCTATTCTTATTTCATTGCTCTCTATGATCTCTATGATCAAATGGTAATGCCTCGTAGCATGCTTAGGTCTTTGTAAGACCTTAGTTTCTTAGCTTGTTCTATGGCTCTATTTTTATCACAACAAATTCTATTGGATTAACGATGTCAATAACTACCCCTAATTTAGAGATGAATTTTTTTATCTAAATAGCTTCCTTTGCTGTTTTTGAAGAAGTAATGTACTTTGCTTCAATTATAGATTTTGTTGTGGCATCTTGGTTGGAATTTTTCCAACATACTGCACCTCTATTAAAAGTAAATACAAATCCTGGTTGTGATTTGTAATCATCCTAATATGATTGAAAGTTGCATTTGTGAAACCTCTAATTTTCAAATTAGGGTCTCCTCCATATATCAAGATCATATCCTTAGTTATTCTTAAGCACTTAAGGATGGTCTTAATGTACTCTAAAGATTTTTCACCTGGATTGACCTGATATCTATAGTCACACATAATGCATAGGAAACATCTAGTTGTGTACATAGCATGACATGCATGATTGTTCCTATTGTGGATGCATAGGAAATCTCATTCATGCATTTTCGTTCCTTTTCCTTCTTAGCACACTACTTCTTAGACTTATAAAAATGGATCTAAGCATATCAAATATGCCGATCATTAGCATCAAGTATGCGTAATAGAAATTTAAATTTTTTCTCAAAAATCCCAGATCATGTTGTTTGCATATTAATTCAAAAGCAAGGTAAATTTAAAACAATGTTTTAATTACACCTTTATAAGAATTATTCTTAGAATCCTCAATCTTCAATGTTATTCCTGATCTCTAATCAATTCCATGAACAAGCCCTATGATAAACTCCTTTAGATTTAATTTCCAACACCAATAGTTGTCCACACAAACCAAGTTGATTCGAAGCTTTTACAAAGTTCACTTGACTTGTAAAATCAAAAAATTCAACTACTCAGCTTAAAAGGTGCTAGCTCTCCAAGGAATCTTTATTCACTAGAGCAGGGTTGAGAGTTTCAATGCAAAGAGGAGATAAGTGAGATCACAAAGAAAGAGTTAGTGTATAATACATGTGCTAGGGCTTAAACTCTTGTGTTTTTAGTTTAACCCCTCTCCTCCTTTTATAGAGGAGTTTAGAGCACAAGTAAAAGTGGGGAGGCTTAATGAGCGAAGCACAAGCAAAGCTAGGTTACCTCATACTTGTGTCGTCTACTTAAGGTGAATGGGCTCTAAAGCTAATGCAGCCTTATAGGCCTAAGGAGTCCACATTCTTTAGCCTAGGGCTCCCTCCTTTGTGTCTAACAAGCCTACACTATTTCTTGTGAGTCCATACTTATAAACTCTTTCTTTTTGTAATCATCCACTAATTATTTTAATTAACTTTGAACAATTTCTAAGTAAGGAACTATTCCTCTATTTAAATCTCTTCTAGTGCTAATATAAATATTTAACATTTAAATATCAATTATGAAAATTTACTACTATTTAATAATTATAATCTCCATTAGAATTATTACATCTTTAATTAATTAACACTTCTAATCGCATTAAAACACTTAATTAATCATTTCAAGTTTCCAAGATGTTCATTGAATTTAACTCTTAAATTCATAACATTTTGCATTCTAACTTCTTTTTGATTTGGGATCAAAGTGATAGTATTGTGTGTGACCCATTAGGCTTCCATGCATATTGGCAATGAATTTATTTACAAGCTTCTTCAAGCTCAATTGAATTAAAACTCTTTTTAATTCCAACATAGCTTCTCTAAATTGTTTAAAAAAAAATCATAAATCATAGTTAGCTTCTAGCAAAGCATCATGACTATCCAAATAACAGGAATAGATTTACCTAGAAATTAAACCTTTCATGACAAGGCGTTAGTATGAAATCCAATCCCTTTATCTCTTGATATTCAAATTGGACCAAAGGTATAGGTCAACTAGCACTATCTCACAATTGTTCATACATAAAACTCATTTTATGGATCATTAATTAATTATACATAAAACTCTTTTATGTATCAATCAATACATAGGCCTATTATTTTGATCATAACACAATTGTCAAAACATCTTTAGAATATATTTCTTTATTACCAAGGAGGATGAATTCTTTCTTAATCAATCACTTCTTTCATGTACTTCATGGTGTACCCAAAATTATTCATATTTACTCTTTTAAGAGTGCAAGCCTAGAATAAAATCAAAGTACATGACTCCATACACAAGATATTGTGTTGAATGCAAGTCTAAAGATCAATTACATCACCTTTCATATGAAAAGCACATTAACACATAGTAACAATCCTTATGGTTTCTCAAGGCAAGTCTATCTAATCATATGTTCTCTAGCATATACCTATATGTTTGTCCAGATATCTTTACATCAAATATTAGATGAAATAACTGCATTCTTTTAAAGAATGTGAAATAACATATGCTAGTTTATTTATGAATAATTGGCATCTTGTTTTCTCAATTATTCCATAACCAGGGATATTTAGAAATTATAACTTTATGTGAAATTATCTCATAATCAAAATCTCCAATGTAATTTATTTTTACACAATTAGAACTTCAAAGACTTTATTCAAGATAGTATACATATATCAAGCATATATATATATATATATATTTAAGACTAAATTGATAAAGAGGCCAAAACATAATGTTTTATTAAATATGCTAAGATATGCACTATCCATGCTATTACAACAATTGTCTTTAAGGCATCTTATACTAATAATACCATGAGACATGGGTGTGAACCCTTCCTAAGACCCATCCATGCTAAACCTATATAGCTTCTTGTCTATGTACATGATTTGGGAGAGGCCAAGCAACCTTTTAGATCTATCTCTATAGATCTTTATACCCAAAATGAAGCTTGCTTCTCCCAAATCCATCATAGAGATTGCATTGGATAACTATAACTTAACAAATTGTAACATGGGATTGTCATTTCCCATAAGCAATATTTCATCCACTATAACAAAAGGAATACAACCACACTCCTACTAAGAATATAACCACACTTCCACTAACCTTCTTGTACACACATGGTTCATCAACATTTATTATGAGTCAGATGATTTGACTGTTTCATCAAAACAGATGTTCCAACCTTGTGAAGTCTGCTTTAATTTATAAATGGACTTTTGTAGCTTGCATAACTAATAGGATTAGGTCTTAGAGACAAACCCTCAGGTTGCATCATTTATACATCTTCTTTCAGGTTTCCATTAAGGAAAGCTATTTGGACATCCATTTGTAAATCTCATACTCATGGTATGCAACTATTGCAAATAAAACCCTAATGGACTTCAATAGAGTAACATGAGAAAAAGTTTCCTCTTAGTCAAATCATTGAACTTGCCTATAGCCTAGCTTTGTAGGTTTGTACTTTACCATCTCCATCTGTCTTTCTTTTAAAGACCCACTTACACTTATGGGTTTTATTCCTTCAAGTCTAGTGATCAAGTTCCATACTTGATTCTCATGTATTGAATCCATTTTGGATTTCATTTCCTCTCACCACTTCAAGAAATCAATATTTGATATTGCTTCCTAGTAACTAGTAGGTTCATTATTGTTCTCTTGTGTAAAAAGAAAAGCCTTTCTTTTAGGATTATGATGTTTATTATATCTCAAGAGTATCTATGTACTTTGAGTTTGATTACTTATCTCAACACCTTGAGATATTTAATTAGACTCATCCTCAATAGTTGATGTATGTCATTTTATGGTTCTTGAATCTCTTTGAGTTCTACTTTATAACTACTAACCCTTTCAAGGATAAACTCCTTTTCCAAGACGGTGGCTCTTATTAAAACAAACACCTTTTTCTCAATAGGATGGTAAAAATAGTATCCCATCATTTCCTTAGGGTATCCTACAAATAGACATTTATCACTCTTGGATCCCAGCTTTTATTTGATGATCCAAATATCTAGTGAGACATAATTCACTAGTTTCATATGATTTATAATCAAATAGATCCAAATATTCATCTTTATATAAGTTTATGATTCTAGTTTCATTAATATGACTAAGTTTACAATGCCAAAGATAGGGCAAATTTATCGTTTCATTAAACTTTAGTTTTTTATTTATGATTATTAAGATTTCATATCTTAGTTCTAGAACATACAATCCATTAATAATTTTGCCACTACCATAAAGCATGTCACTATGTGAAAAAGAACAATGTTTATTCTTAAAGGTAAAAGCAAATCCCTCTTAGTCTAAATGAGAAACGAAAATAATATTCTTAGAAATTGCAAGAATATAATAACAATTATTTAGTTTTAAAATGAAGCCTATGGGCAATTCTAAAAGATAGCTATGTGTTATGGGTAAAATCTGGTTCCAGTGAAATGGGCTAGCGATAGCCCAACAGGCAAGCTCAACGAGACCAAAAGTCCAGCTCACTAAGGTGTAAAGCCAAGACAGTAGCCTCGCCTCGCTAAGTGGGATAAGCCTTAGATCACTGATGTAGCGAGCCATGCCCAGGACACGCACTGGGATTGAATCCAGCCTATATGGTCATGAGTCACATAGTGCAAGTCCAGGTCACCGAGTGATCGACCTCCAACCTGAATTACCCCACAAGTCCAATCAGGCCAGAGGCACACTTTCCCAATTGATAAACTAGCCTCCAATGGCAGACACCCACCTACACACCTTAACCTACAGTGTCTAAGCTATCTGTATATATTTATTACAAGATGTAATAGATGTACAATTCAAAAAACTACCTCTATAACCTCTTCTATTTCTATAAATAGGGAGAGAGTCCATTGTAAAAGGGACTTCTAGGAAAACACTAGTAGAAACTCTGCCAAACTATAGAGAGCTCTCTATAAAATACTCTTCACCCAGCAAACTTTCTAGGCAATACATTACCATAGACATAAGGACCAATTGGCTTCAGCTAAACCACATTAAAAATCCTTTGTGTGTATTTTCTTTTCCTTTTTTCTAGCTATTTACTACTTTTCTTCATTTACATAACTAGCATAGCAGCTTGAGGTAACAAGAACTATACAGTTGACTGGAGTTTGGCCCAGAACTAGATTCCACCGTCAACATTTTGGTGCCAGAAGGAAGGCCCTCATCTGTGTTCAAGTTTATTTTCTGTTTGGTTATGATGGCCAGAAGAAGACCCATTAGAAACTCAGGCACTCTAGCTATTCAATCAGCAGACTCTTCCACCACAGGAGTCACCACTAGCTTCCCCCTACAGCTCACCACCAACCTGTTAGTGTTGTCCCTGAAGCCAATGGAGTATAGGTACCGCACTAGCGCCATCAATCATTAGAGAATGTAATGGACGAGTTGGCCAAGGCTATAAGAATACTGAAGCGAGCACAGGCCAAGGTCGTTATAACTGAAAATGTGCACCATCAGTGGAAAGTTGGATGTTCGAGTAGAGTCCACCAAGAGCAAACCTCAAGTTGTTGTCCACGTGACCAAGAAAACGAAAGAAGCCACCAAGTCACCAGTCAATAGCTAGGGAGCTTGGACCCAATGATAAAAGAAGTGCTTCAGAGGCTAAAGCAATTAGAGGAATGCCCTCAAGCCTAAGATGATCAGGCTCACTATGAGAGGAGTTCACCATTCTCCATGGAAATTGAGAAGCAAATTTTCCCTCATAAGCTCAAAGTTCCCACGGTTCCACTGTATAATGGGGATGGCGATCCACACAACCACCTGGACATATTCAACATCCAGATGGACCTTCAGACAAGTAATCCCCTGGTCAAATGCCAAGTCTTCCTAACCACATTGGGAGATGCACCTCGAGCTTAGTTCAAGAACCTCCCAGCTTGCAGTATTAGTAGTTAGAAGGAATGCTAGAGAAAGTTCATTAACCAGTACCGAGCCTTCAAGAAACAGCTCGCACCACCTTGCCATCTTATGGTGGTCTATGAACAAAAGGATGAATCACTGAAAGACTACGTAGCATGATTCAGGCACGAAGTCAACAATATGGAAAGTCCATCCAATGAAAATGTCCTTACCACAATCACTATCGAACTTTGCAAGGAGGGAAAGCTATTCAAGAGCTTATATAGGTCCCTAGTTAGTGACCTAGGAGAATTCTATTAGCGAGCTACCAAGCAAATCAAATGGGAAGAGACTTTCATCTTGGGAAGTTCGAACAGAAAGGGGAAACGAGTTGCCCCATTCGGATAAAGAGAGATGAGGGTCAGAATGATGACTCTAGTCTCCAGCTCGTGAAGAGAGCTAGGATTGTGCGACCTCAGCACCTAGGTTGCCATGAGCATTACAGCATCTTGTCTGATTTCCAAGATAGGATCTTTGCCATAGAAAGAGATAAAGAAGACTTCGAGACGTCTAACCCCCTAAGAAGTCCCTACTGGTACAGAGACTCGAGCAAGTTTTACACCTATTACAGTGAGATTGGGCATGTCACTTCAGACTGCTGGGCCCTTAGGGATGTAATTAATGACCTGATCAAGAGAAGCCACCTAAGAGAATATATGGTGCAACTTGTAGAATGGTGATCCCAATAGCCCTAGCAGGCCCCTAGCCCAAGGAAGGTGATCACAATAAAAATCTATGCTCCATTTCCTTGTTCTACAAACTATGTGAAAATATCTTGAATTTGTTTGTAAATCTATAAATTTTAACGATGAGTTTTGCAAAACTTAGCATACATATGACCAACTTTCTAACGCACAGTATGTATGTGATCCGTGTATATGACCAACTTTCTAAGGCACCATATGCAGGCTCTCCCTATCGCTCGCTATGCATATGACTAACTTTTTGAGGCACTATATGCATGTGACTTCTTCCCTCATACATATGACCAACTTTCTGAGGCATCATATGCATGTGATCCCGTGCATATGACTAACTTTCTAAGGCACCATATGCATACTCGCTCTCCCACTCGCTATGCATATGACTAACTTTTGAAGGAACCATATGCATGCAACCTTTTTAAATACTTGATTATTTATCACATTTACTTATCGTGGTCGATTGACCCCTTGAGCATTAATAATATCTAATAGCCATACAATTGTGATTTGCAGGAGCCTACCTTAGCCTACCTCCAGGCCATTCGCTACAATTAATTGGACATTCCCAACTATAGAATACTCAGATAAAAATGAAAATCACAAAAGTTCATTGAAGAGTCCTCGCTCAACGAGAAGAGCTCACCTAGCAGAATCTGAGTGCAGACTTTCACCATCAAGTTTTAGCCCCCAGTCCGTAAAGTGAACTGTGAGTTATGGGCTTTTGTTATGAGTAAAATCCAATTCCAGTGAAGTGGGCTGGCGATAGCTCAGTAGTTAAAGGAGACCAAAAGTCTAGCTCGCTAAGACACAAAGCCAAGACAGCAGCCTCACCTCGCTAAGTGGAATAAGCTCTGGATAGCTAATGTAGTGAGTCGTGCCCAGGACACGCACCAGGATTAAATCCAGCTTGCATGGTCACGAGTCGCATAGCACGAGTCCAAGTCACCAAGTGAGCAACCTCCAACCTGAAATATCCCACAAGTCTAATCAAGCCACAAGCACACTTTCCCAACTGGAAAACTAGCCTCCAATGGTAGACATCCGCTTGCACACCTCAACCTATAGTGTCCAAGCTATCTATATATATTTATTCCATGATGTAATGGATGTACAATTCAAGAAATTACCTCTGTAACCTCCTTTGTTTCTATAAATAGGGAGAGAGTCCATTGTAAAAGGGACTTCCAGGGAAACACTACTAGAAATTCTGCCAAACTATAAAGAGCTTTCTATAAAATACTCTTCACCCGGTAAACTTTCTGGGCAATACATTACCATGGATGCAAAGGCCAATTGGCTTTAGCCAAACCACATTAAAAGTCCTCTGTATGTATCTTCTTCTCCTTTGTTCTAGCTATTTATTGCTTTTCTTCATTTGCACAACTAGAATAACAGTTTAAGGTAACAAGAACTATATGGTTGACTGGAGTTAGGCCTAAAACTAGATTCTACCGTCAACACTATGCTAATAGCAATAACTTTTGCTCCATTCCAAACATGTAGGTCCATTTCACCTTTTGACAGCCTTCTACTATTTCTTAATCTATGCTCATTATTATAAATGTGTGAGCCACAATTGGTATCTAATATCCAAAAATCAGTAATAAGACAAGTTTATCTTAATTACAAGATACCTGATGTAGAATCTTCTCCAAGTCTTTTCTTCTTCATAGTCTTAAAATAAGCTTTAAAATTTCACTTCCAATGGCCTTCTTCTTTGCTATGGTAACATGTACCTTTGAGAGCACTCTCTTTCTTCTTATGTACACCTCCTTTAGGTTTTTAAGCCTCAGCCTTAGCCTCAGAACTCTTCTTGGGCTTCTTTTTCTTTCCTATCTTAGGCTTAGAAGAAGTGTTGACCATCAATATAGGCTATTCCTTTTTAAAAGTTATTGCAGCAATTTTAAGTATATTGAGTAATTCTATAATAGAGACCTTTATTTTATTCATGAAGAAATTCATTACAAACTACCCATATGACTTAAGAAGGAAATGTAGTATGATGTTTACTATATGATTATTCTCGATCACATGGCTAAAATGGGCCAATCTATCTATTAGCACATGAGTTACAATAAATGATCCCTTATCCATATTACAGTTCAACAATTCACAACATACCTGGTATCTCTCAATATGAGCACACTCTTTATATAACTCCAATAAATGCAAAACCATCATGAAGGATGCCATATTCTTATGCTACTTCTAAAGCTCAAGAGACATTGAAGCCAACATCATACATGCTACTTATTCAGCATCTTCCTAATGTTTCAAGTAAACATCAAAGTCAAAGCTTTCATATTCACTTGAACCTTTAGATGGAGGTATAGGAGGGTCCTTCTCAAAGATATAGGCTTTTTTTTTTTTTGCTTGAGGACAATCTTTAAGTTTCATAACTAGACCAAGTAATTTACCCTGGTTAGCTGATTGTCAATCAAAATGCTTCTTAATGAGATGTTATTTGTCATTTTTAACAACCTTCAATAAGAATAGAGTGGATTAATATCTAAGCATAAAATTTATTTTATATGGACTTTAATAAAATGTAATCCCAATATTTTCTTCAATTCTAATGATCCTCTATCTTAGAATTGGATTGTCACATTGGATGACAATCATAATATGTTAAGATCTCGATCTAATTTACTTGAACTTGACAAAGGCTAAGGAATCGAAATAAATTAGACTAGATAGACAGCTCCCTATCAATTATATCTCTATGTAATTCCTAATCATTAGGTTAACAACTCCCTATCATTTATTATCCATTACATGAAACATCATTAAGCAACTCCTTGTCATTTATTATCCATACATGCATGCATAACATATATATAGGATGATTATAGACCATTTAAATTATTCCCTTGAGCCATGAAAAGTAAGAATCTTCATGTGATACACCTCTTGCCATAGGGCGCCTACTTATTCTTCAAAAAAAAAAAAAGGAAAGCAAAATTTCTTAATTTCTATCCTATGTAATTAATTACATCTTATAGAAGAAACATTGAGTTATATTCAAAGGGGTGAGATGAAAAGAGAATTTTAAATTTGGGAGTAGAAGAAAGGCTGGACACATAGGCCTTATTCAATAAAAATACCCAATAATAAAATACACATTATATTCATAAAAAACTTTAGTCCATAACATCCTTCCATGTGCTTAAGTATATATGATTCATATAAGACAAGAAAGTATAGAGCATTAACTATATGATTCAAATTATGGTCATGCATATCTCAAGTTATTTGATTAACATTTAATTTAAATAAGTTGACTAATTTGATTCAATCATTAAACATCACATTCAATCTATTTTGGTAATTAACCATAATTACTTCCAAAATCAATCAATTAGTCAACTACATGTTACTTTCCAAAACTTTGGAACTAAGTAAATAATTAAAGGAATGCTTCCAAAATTATTTTCAATCATATTCAAATTAATTTCAAAGTTAAGGAAAGTTTTCAAAATCATGTGGGCACAATTTAGGCAAGTTTTTCAAAATTGGTTATGATTATAATTAATTTTCTAAATTATATTTGTGCAATTAAATCATGGACTAATTGACTATCATCACAACCAATCATGGTGGTCAAAATCACCATGTGTGGAGGCCAAAAATTGACCAGCACACAATCATGGCTGGCTAATTCAGCTAACTTGCTAGTCGGGTAGCCATCATTTATAACCAGCAAATTGGTTAGTCTACTCCTTATTCAGCTAACTAGTTAGTTGGTTACTCTCTAGTGTATTTTTCATTCAAAAGTGCAAATCCAATCATATTAAGTTGTGAAAAAATTTTCTATAGAAAAAATTCTACACTTTGAAACTTTGATCATATGGAATCAAGTTATAACATGCATATAATCTTCATTATTACCATCACAATCAAATCCTTGATCATGAATTAATAAAAAAAGAACAACATGACCTCTAATACCATTGCTAGGAAAATCAAATCTAAGCACATCAAAATATGCTCATCATATGCATCAAGTATGCACAACAAAAATTTAAAATTTTTCCCAAACCCAGATAATATTGTTTGCTTATTAATTCATGAAATAAGGTGTAATTTAAATAAACATAAAGTAGTAATTTAAGTTATACCTTCTCAAGAGTAGTTCTCAAAATCCTTGGTTTCTAAATCTGAGTTTGATCTCCAAGTAGTTCCTCAAACAAGTCTCACGATCAACTTTTTTAGATTGTGATCACACAACTCCTTCAAATTTGATCCCTAATACCAATTGTGATCCACACGAACCAGTTTGATTTAAAGCCTCCACCAGGTTCTAATGATCGATGAAGTAGGAAAGTCAACCACTCAATTTAAAAGGTGCTCACTTTCCACGGAACCACAATTTCACTAAGGCAGGGTTGATGTTTAAATACAAAGAGGACATGATTGAGATCATAGAGAAAGGGTTAGGGCACAACATATGTGCCATAGCTAAACAATTGTTATAATCGATTTGGCTTCAATCCTCCACAAATATGAAACTTTAAAGCACAAGCAAAAGTGAGGTAGTTTCATGAGTGGCACACAAGCTAAGGTTGCCTTTTACTTGTGTTGTCCACTCATGGTGGATAGGTTGCACAAATAGTGCAGCCTTGTAGGCCCAAAGAATCCATACTCTTTAACCTAATGCTCCCTCCTTTGTGTCCAATAAGCCTAAACACTTTCCTATGAGTCAATGCTCATAAAATCTCCTTTGGTAATTATTATCTAATTATTTTAATTAATTTAAAATAACTTGTAAGTGAGGAGCCATTCCTCTATTCTAGATGTCCTCCAGTATTAATATAAATATTCTCCAACATCTAAATATCAACTATAGAAATTTACTACTATTTAATAATTATAGTCTCCATTAAAATTATTAAATCTTTGATTAATTAATACTTATAATCACATTAGAATACTTAATCATTTCAAATTTTCAAGATGTTCATCCAATTCAATTATTGAATTCATAATATTTTGCATTCTAACTTTTTATTTAACATTAGATCAAAGATATTCTATTTTGTGTGACCCATTAGGTTTCCGTGCATGTTGGCAATGAATTTGTTTACAAACTTATACAAGTTTAATTGAATTACAAATCCTTTAATTGAAACATAATTTCCCTAAATTGTTCAAACAAATTTATAAATCAAGATTGGCTTTTAGTTAAGCATCATGACCATGCAAATTCCAGGAATAGATTTGTGGAAATCAAAACCTTGAGTTAAGCATCATGACCATGTAAATGCCAGGAACAGATTTGTGGAAATCAAAACCTTTTGTGACAAGGATTATAGATAAAACTCCTTTTATATATCAATCATAAAAACCTTTTGTGGCTTTTAGTGTGTAATTTAATTCCTTCATCTCTTGATATTCATATTAGACTTAGGGTATGATTCAAATATTAACCTTATAAATATCCAATCATTAATTGATTATAGATAAAACTCCTTTTATGTATCAATCAATACATAAGCCTATGATTTTGATCATAGCACAAGTGTAAGAATATCTTTTAAATATTTGTCCTTGTTACCAAAAAGGATGAATTCCATCTCGATCAATCACTACCTTCATGTACTTTGTGGTATACCTAAAATTATTCATATTTACTTTTTAAGTGCGCAAGCCTAATATAAATTCAAAGTACATGACTCTATATATAAGATGCTATGTTAATCTCAAGTTTAAGGATCACTTATACTACCTTACACATAAAAAATCCATTGACACATAGTAACATTTAATAGGGCTTCTCATGGTGGTCAATCCAATCATATGTTCTTTAACATATACCATTTGTTTACCCAAATATCTCTATATCAAACAATCTATGAGATAACTACATTCTTGCAAAGAATGTAACATAATATATATTGATTTACTCATGAATAACTGATATCTTGTTTTTTCAATTATTCTACAACCAAGAATATTTAGAAATTATAATTATATGTATAAATTATCTCATAATTATATTTTCCATTTTAATTTATATGTACATAATTACAACTTCAAGGACTTTATCCATGATATTATACATATATAAGACTATATTGATAAAGAGGCTAAAACATAATGTTTATTAAATATGCTAAGATATGTAGTTTTCATACCATTACAACTGATTTTCTCAAGGGCATCATACCAATATGTCCCACCTAACTAATATTCAATGCTTAGTAATTGCTTGAGCTCATTGAGGTTGCCTACAGAATAGCCAACCTTGTCTCAACCATAATTTTTTACTTATTCAATAAGAAAAGATGAGAGATGGTTGTATTTTACCCAGATAACAAAATGGGCCATGTTTAAGGATCCTTTGTCACATCCTAAAATCTAGGAGTGTGACTGGCATGAATCACCAAGCGGTGACCCTCGAACCCATGAGTATTCTTGATTGAGAAATCATTTTTAATTTCAAATCACGAAAACAAATGTAAATTTTGATTGGCACCTTAAATTTCAAATCCATGATTTGTAGTGTTTAAGAGAAATCAATTTTTCTATAAATCATTTTTTCAGTTTTGAAAATAAATATAATTTTCTAAAAACCTTAAATCATCAAAATACTAGACTTTTTGCTTGACTAGATGGATATGAACCACTAAATATAAATCAAGGATACCACGTACCTGATTTTAAACATGTATAAATTAAGGAGTCTCTCCTAATAGAGATATCCTCTATAGATTCATTAACCTAAAAATTTTAATAAATGGGATGAGTACGATAAATTAGAAAAGTGCATACATTCATGATGATCATTACCTTGTAATTTATTATTAATTTGTGATTTTTCTATCCTTTTTGTCTTAGTTTAGTTAGTCTGTTCTTGGTACTATTGTAGTTTGCATTTGTCTTTTCAGGTTAGCAAAAGAGGCTTTAAAAGGAGATGAAAGCTAAAGTTTAGAGCACACTTGGATCAAGAAGAAGCTAAGGAAGAAGATGTGAAGAGTTCAAGACAAATTTGCATTGAAAATGAAGAAAATCAAGAGGCCAGCACAGAACACGGTCATGTTCTATGCAACACGACCGTGTTCAATGCAAGATCAGTCAAACTTCTAGAAGGCAATCCAGTCTGAAACATAGCTAACCCATGTCTCGAAGCGCAGCCATGTTCCAAGCCCGAAAATTGTTATAAATAGTTTACCTGAAGACACAATTAGGCATTTATTAGTTTCTTTTAATTAGGATTACTTCAAGCTTGAGTTTTCTTACTTTCCTAAGAGTTTTCTGAGTTCAATTTAGGATTCTTTCTTTGCTTAATGTTCTTTCAAGAATTCTAGTTTAC
>JANHAO010006184.1:0-21655 GCA_026873985.1 Saraca asoca
AGCTATTAAAGCTATATGAAGAGAAAATGAATCTACAAAATTACACTAGTGAATTGTCAACAAGTATTTGAGGTATTAGTGATAATAGACTTGTCTCCTTAGGTTCCTTCTTCCTATTGAAATAGTTGTCCCATCTAAGCCAGGATTCCTACTAGTGTAATTGACTTGTGACTTGTCTCATTTGTTACTTGGACGTGTTACTTCTTGTTATGATCAATTGTATTCACAATTATGTTACCTTTATATGTGACTTATATATTAGGCAACGCTTTGTCAGTGATTTATTCAAGTTTTAACTTGTCTTGTGCTTCGAAGATACTGCTGTAATTGGTGTGGATTTACCCATCTGTCTGTCTGTGTTGCAATGTGCATATTAACATGTTCTTGGGAAATGTGGATGAATTCATGCCACACGGAGGTTCTCTTTATCATGGAAGTTAGAATTTTAAGGTTCCTGGTTCTAATCGTGCAATTCGATTCGATTCCAAGTGAAAACATTTTAAATCTTGAACCGAATCATTCGCACCCTTAAATTGTGCCATAATTGGAGGAACCTTGCAGTTCTTTCCGATTTGTCGAAGTAGAGGACAATTTGGCCTCCCCTATTTCTTGCGTTTCTCCTTGTGGGATGCATTTCTATTGGGTGCAAGCCAGTTTAAAAAAAAGGTCCGTGAAGGGCCTGTTTTCTTTTTTTCTATTTTTTTTATTTTAAAACTTAACTATCTCATATTCTTCATCACTTTTATCCTCACCCATCTTTTAAAACCCTATTTTTATTATCTATGTTTATATTTTATTATATATAACATAAAATATGTTATTTTCATATTATTTTGTGAATCTTATCGATTCACAATTTACTTCAATTCACAAGTCAAAAAATTGACTAATCGATTTGTGATACGATTCAATAACCTTGCTCTTTATTGCTAGATGTTGTTGCGATTCTCAGGAATTATGTGATTGGCAAATTAAGAACTGATTGGTTCTTTCTTGAAATTCAAGGATGTAATTTACCTTATATCCTTGATGTTCACAAATTCTTCTCTATGTTGTCCTCTATTTGTTTTATTTGTTTCCAGGAAGTTAAGAACTGATAGGATGTCTATTGTTTGGCCATTTCTGATTCCCAAGAATTTACTAACCTTCTAAGAGGAAAACATACGCAAGAGGTTCCCCAACTTTGGACAAGTGAAAACTGTAAACTACATATTCTAAACACTAATGGATTAGGTAATATCTAGTTGTCTTTATTCCTTCACAGTTTGTCCTACTGAGCTTTTGGACTTCAGATATCAAGCCAAGAATGCAAGTTTCAGCTGGTGATAGACTGAAAGAAGTTTGGATCAAAGAGTTGGGAGTTTCAGACTGCATAGCCATTCTACTACTTCATATGTAGTTTTGGACTGACATTTCTTCTCACTAACTCATGATCTTTGCTAGAGTTCTATATAGTGGAATGTGCAATTTATGGCTACACTTTGGTAACTGATTTTTGTTCTATTATAACACCAAGTAAGTAATTCCATATGAGTTATTTTCTTATGATTGAGCTTGAAGACACTTGCTCCCAGGACCGTTAGATCACTTTCTTTTACTGAAAGGCTTGGAAGAAGACAAGATACTCTACACTACTAATTCTGGGATTATGTTGAAGTAGACAGGCGATAAGAAACACACTTAGAAATGTATTTTCAGTTTGAAATGTGCAATCAAGGTGGTTGTTACACTAGAACAAAAAATCAAATGGCATATTTTCTTATTTGTATGACCATGTCTTGGAGTGCCTATGCAGGAACACAAGAATGAGGCTATGGAGGTAAAAAGAGAAAATCAAGATTGTCAGAGAGAACAGTTTATTAAGTTGTTGACTGAGTTCATGGAGGTTTAAGGTTTTTGTTCATGTACTCTGCAATTGAGGATCTTACAAGGGCAATACTTTAGACTTGGGTTATTTTCTTTCTAAGACTCTTGGGCTAATTGGGGGTCATCTGGTTTCTCAAATGTTATATTTTATAAGATTTGATGAACTCATATCCTTATGAGTTCAGGCTTTGATCCCTCCATTGCTAGACCTTACCATGTGTGTGGATGTAGTTTTGTACTTGGTCATGGTACAAGGCTTGGTCTTATGGTCTCACAGTTTGTAGACTATATTGCTTACATTCTTCTTTTCACTTTGTGGTTGTTAGTTAAATTTGGAGTATCATGGAACTGAGTTAACTAGTTGGTTAGGTCATATACGAAGTTAGAAACAATCATTATATATGAACTATGATCTTCACATATGTGACCATGAGTTCTTGTTTGTTTTGTAAGTGTGTGAAGTTGAGAGGACTATGAACTCAGACATATTGGCTATCTTGTTCTGTTTTTAATAACCCTTTGACTTTAACAAGCTCTAATATAAAATTAGCTTATATAGCTTCTTTCTTAGTTCTTACCTCTCCAATATTTGTGTGGCTGTAAATTTGAAACTCAACACTCAAATTTGTACTGTTGAAGGCATGTCTAATTATGATGAAGATGAATCTTCTAAGCTCTTATTGAATAAAAGAAAATTGTTTTTTCCTGATCTTGAATATCTTAAGTTTATGATAAGAAACATAAATTGAAATACAATTACAAATTATAAGTTATTTGGAATAGTTTATTAAAATAGAATTTTTTATTTTTTTATTCAATAACAATTAATTCACCAAACATTTTTTAATTAAGTTTTATCTTATCAATCAGGTTGATAAATTATAAGCTAGTATATTTTAGTAAATTAGTCATGGGGTAGTATATTTTGATAAATTTTTGAATTTTTCATGTAATGATTTTGCGAATTATCAAAAATTGAATTATAAATTTGAATTACATAAACGGGAAGGGTTGTGAGTAATTATTGAACTAGTCTTGTGTTGCCTTGTTGCTTAGAATATTACATAATCAACAATAAAAATAATATTTTCACAATGTATTGAGATTTTTAAATTTCAAAGGACTGATTATGGGATTGAGGTTGAGGAGCCACTTTAAAATGTAAAGCTAAGGGCAGATTTTAAATTTGATTTTATTAGGCTATATAGAAACTAGGGTTATGTTTTGATATGTAGACAACAAAATTTGTATTGATTTATACTATGTAAGTTTTATGAATATGTTTATATTTTTTATATATTTTTATTAAAAATTATAATTTTTATATATAAAAAATATTTTTAATAATTTTGATTTAGGCTAGGAAGAATTTCGCAAACTCCTCCCGACTGAGTTTAAAAACTAAATATTATGTTAGGAGCACATGTTAAATTGAAATTATCATGAAATGAGATATCCAAGACCTTAGTTTTTGGTAATTTTTTTCTCTGAAATTAATGTTTCCTCTCATGGTGTTGTTGTAGGAAGTTGAGTCAAAATATTTTTTATTTGTCTTTTAAAACACAAAATATGTTTTAAATAAAATACATAAAATATACAAAACATGCAACATATATGCCTTTTTTTTTAATTTGATTCATTCTCGGTATAAAACTTTTTATACTATCAATTAATAGGAAAATATCATATCATTAAAAAATAAATAATTAAGAATTTTTATTAACAGTAAAAGAGTTTTAACAATTTTGTGATAACATGGCAACACATGGATAAAAGAGTTTTAATAGTTTTGTTATGATAGTGTAAAACTAATTTATACTTACAGTATTTAAATTTAAATCTTTTTTTGTAATTTTATGAAATTTTTATAGTATATGCATGTAGCATATCAAGTGAGAATACTGTTAATTTTCATAATATTATAAAAATCGTGGCACTCATCATCACCAAAATCTCATTAAGTAGTGAGTGTTTTTTATTCATTACCAAAGGGAGCATAACAACTTTTGATAAAACTTTTTAAATTTTTTTTAATTTTCTTCTAATTCAAAGCATATTTTATTTTATCCATATTAAATAATTTATATACAAGTAAATAATTTTATTTATATAGAAATAAAATATTTATTAAATTTAATTAGTAATACCTAATTTTGATTTCGTAGATAATGAGTCTATTTGATGCAAGTAGCTGATAAGTTAGCTGTTAGTTGTTTTATTAACTATTGATTATTAACTCTAGTTGAAAGCTAATAAGCTATCTGATTATATTAGAAGTATTTGATAAAATTAACTATTAAATTAGCTTATAAATGTAAAATGACATAAAATGACATATTAATATAATTAAATATGGAGTAAATTAATTTATATTTATTTTGAGACTAAAATATATTGATTCAATTAAGATATTTAAAATAAAAAGAAAATTATCTAAAATTTAATTAATTATATTTTATAATATTAGATATTTATTTATTTATTTACTCACTTATATTTATTTATGTTGAATTCATAGGCATAGACCAAATATATAATGATATGTGAGTTTTTTTTTATCCTTTTTGACTTTTGTAAAAAAAAAAAAAGAATAAGCATTGAAAATATATAATATTAGAAAAAAATAAATTTTGAAAATAAGTTTTTGTAATTAACTAAGATGTAAGTTGTCAATCAACTAAAAAACAAGAGGGATAAATTAGGAAAAAAAATAATTAAAAGCTATATTCTATTAAGTTATAAACTAAATAATTTCTTAAAAGAGAGCTTTTTTTTTTTTGAAAAAAAAAGAAGAAGTTAATGCACAAAACACTTTTAAAATATGATAAAAGCTATTTGACCAAGTCAAAAAATTAAAAGTTAGCTTTTTTTAGTGTGCCAAATACACACAATATCTATCTAAAAGTTCTCATTATTTAAATTTTTACATTATTTTTAATTATCAAATATTAAATTTGATATTTCTTAATTTTTCTTTTTGAAATTTTGTCACTTTTGATTACTTATCACAATTTTAATTTAAAATATTTCTTAAATTTCATAAAAAATATTTTTGAAATGTATATTTTTTGAAGATAATATACTAGTTATGACATTACATGAATTATTATTAATTAAATAATTAAATCTTTTAGCATAAAGTAGTTAATTTAAATTTTTAAACAAAATTTTCCTAATATTATAAAAGTTGTGATACTTATTTTCGTTCAAATCTCATTATGCAACAAGTTTTTTTGACTCGCCACCAAAGGAAAGGAGAAAACTTTTAATTTTCTTTTTCTTTTCAATTCAAGTCATAAATAAAATTTTTGAATTTTTTTAATCTTCTTCTAATTCAAAATATTTTCTTTATTTATCCGTATTAAATAATTTATATAAAAGTAAATAATTATATTTATATAAAAATAAAATACTTATCAATACATAGTTTTGATTTAACTGATAATATCTATTTAAAAATTATTATTCTTTAAATTTTTACATTCTCTTGAAATATCAAATACTAAATTTGATACTTCATAATTTCTTTTTATTTTTTTTAATTTTATCATTTTAAGTACTTATCACAATTTAAATTCAAAATATTTATTAAACTTCATAAAAAAATATTTTTATAAAAAATATTTCTTAAATATATATATTTTAAAGATAATATATTAGTTATAACATTATATGAACTCTTATTAATCAAGTAATTAAATTTTTTTGCATAAAGTAGTTAATTTAAATTTTTAAACAAAAATTTCCTAATATTATAAAAGTCGTAACACTTACTCTCGTTCAAATCTTATTAGTAGCGAGTGTCTTTTACTTACCACCATCATAGGTAAACTATCATCATATTTTTACCTATTTGATGACTATATAATTAATATAATTATATTCATATTAATTGTAAAGGAATATTACATTTATTTTAATTTAATAAAGTTATTATATTAATATTTCAAATTAATTAAAATTATCATTAAAATTTTTTAATTTCAAAAATATTTTCTTAATATATTAATGCTTATGTGAATTTATTTACAAATTATTTTGTTTAAAAATTTAAATTAATTACTTTATGCCAAAAAATTTAATTATTTAATTAATAAAAGTTTATGCATTGTGATAGCTAATATATTATTTTTTAAAAAATATATATTTTAGAAATATTTTTTATAAAATTTTAAAAATATTTTAAATTAAAATTATGATAAATACTCAAAAGTGATAAAAATTTCAAAAGAAAAATTATGAAATATTAAATTTAGTATTTGATATTTAAAGATAACATAAAAATTTAAAAAATAAAAATTTTTAAATAAATATTATTTATCAAATCAAAATTATATATTATTAATTATGTATGCGTTAGTTCTAAGGAGAAAACTTCTCACATAGTAAAGCTATATCAGGAAAGTTTTAGATGTCTGCCCTTGGGTTTGAGAAAGCCAGTATACTCACCTAAATTTATTAGTATCATATGCCTTAGATGTCTGCTTTGATTGGAATGAACAGGTATTTCAAGGAATATTCTGTTAGATAAAATAAATTATCTTAGTCTTCGTAAAGGAAGTAAAGATCTGATTGAATCATTCTTGAAATTTGAGGATGCAATTGAGAACACAAACTGTTGAACTTCAAATATCAAGCCAAGAATCTGAATTTCAGGTGGTGACAAATTCAAATTAAGAAGTTTTTATCAGGACAGGTGTTGAACAATTGAAATAGTTTTCAGCAAATAAACTTTGTTATGAAATGAAAGTAACAAATCCATTTTGATTACTTCCTCGTTCAAAATCAGATTTGGTTGAAGTAAATTTTCAACAAAAATATAATGCTGTTTATGTCTTCCATAATTACAAAATATTGTTATTTATGAATTTATTTTCTTTTGCAAGAAAGGATATTGGACAATAACAGATACTTTGAGACTGAAAAGAGTGTGAGCGCGTGAGAGAAGAGGGAGAATTAATGCAAAATTTTAGGAATTTGTGTACAGATAAAATTAATTATCCGTCCTTAATCTTGTTAACTTAGAAGAATAAGTAAAGGAACTGAATTTTTTGTCCACATAAAAATGTGGATATTGCTAAACCTCCAAAAGAAAGTGTGGAGATTAACAACCTCTTTATATTTGCGTTTGTACATATGATTAGTTAGACTAGAATTTTCTATTGCACTAATGATCATGATATAAAATAGATGGATTGAATCGGTGCGAGCCCAAGTCTCTATGAATCAATCTGTTTGAATTCGCATCTAAAAATGATCCTATAAGAGAAAAATGTGACCTGATTTGTCATCGGACTAGGTAGGCCCATGAACAATTTTTTCTATTTTAAAATTTATTTATTTATTTATTTTGCTTTTAAATGAGTGATAAATAATGTCTAATATGTATTATGTTAAATAATGAGTTCATTAAATTAGGTTTGTATATTATAATTATAAACTAATATGAAAATGAATGATTTAAAACAAATTGGACAGGCTTGCAAATTAAATGATAACTATTCGAACAAGTTCGTATCCATTGGAGCCTGCATAAAATAAAAAGGAGAACAAAATACAAGTCTAACTTAAGCCATATTTGGGATTAGTTGCAGAGTCTGTGGGCCTGAGACCCATTTTATATTGCTACAATTTGACATGTGGATAAGTTGAGCTAGTCAGCTAGAATGTCATTAGGTGGTGTTTGGTTCACATAATCTTTCTTACATTTTTAAAAAATATTTTGAGAGAATATTAAATTCTTATATTTTATTTAAAATTAAGAAAGATTTACCTAAGACTGTGAACACATTCCTAGGAATGTTTTTATCCAAATATTTTCTAAAATATTCTCATAAAAGGATCTGAGTATCCTACATTCTCATTAATGATATAAAAAAACTATTTTAGCCATTCTCTCCTTAAAGTTTTACTATCATTATTATCTTAACTCATCACCACTCATTATCGTTGACTATCGTCCATCATCACCCACCATTATTAACTATCATCCATTAGTATCCATCGCCATTAATAATCACCCTCTATTTCCTATCACTATTAGTCACATCATTTACCACCATCCATTATCACTATTGGTTACATCATTTACCACCACCCATTGTTGTTTCTTATTACCATTGTCATCTTAATCCGCCACCATTCATTGCTATTAACTATATTCCATCACCATTATCCATAATCATTAAATCATCATTCATCACCTTTAACCATCGTTCACCACTACCCATCACCACAAATCATCAGCCACCACAACCATCACCCAATGATGGTGACCACCGTCTATCACCATCTACTACCATTTATCACCACTTATTATTATTGATCACTATCCACCACCATCTCTTGTCCTCCCCGTCCTCCACTACCACCCTATAGTGGTCACCACCATCTATCACCATCTACTATCGTTTATCACCACCTATTACCGTTAATTACCGTCCACCACTATCACCACCTAATGGTGGTCACCAACCTACCACCATCCACTATGGTTGACTGCCACCTATCACCATTAACCACTATCTATCATTACTGACGTCCACCATCACCTACCACTATTAACTGTTCAACTTTTGAACGTTAGCCACTCAATTTTTAATGAGGATATTTTTTTTATAATCTAATACTATTTTTAAAAATATACAAATTAATTAAAACTTAAATTATAACATTCTTGGAAATATTTTTAATTGAACTAAATATAGTAATATAACATTCCTGAAAATTACATTTTTAGGAATCACATTCCTGGAAATGTTAAGATTTTCAAAAATGTATGATTTCGTAAACCAAACGTTACCTTAATGACATTATGTGATTAATAAGAGTCGTGCACATCTCACCGAGATATCCAATATGATTTGTGACAATGTGTATTGATTAACTAACTCTAATATCATTAATAGTAAATATATAATTAATAAAAATGGTGTAACTTTAATCATTAAGATGTATAATTTAATTTGTATAATTACATAAATTGTCCCATTTTTATTTCATTTGCATTGAACACGTGATTAGTAAGAATATAATTTTCAAATGTACGAAAATTTATTATTTAATTTGAGCAATTAAGTAAACTAATCAACCCTATTCTCATTTGTGGTAATTAATGTAGTAGAGTTCCTCACACTACTAAAATATATAATTTAATTTGTGTGATTAAATTTTCAATCTTAACCTTATTAGAAATGTGTAATTAGGGAGAGTAAATTTTATTAATGATATATTTATAACAGTGTCATGCTAATTATATTTAATTACACTTAATGAGATTTCTATCAATAATGTATATAATGTCTTAAAGAAAATTCATATTTGAGTCAAATCTACCCTTATAACATGGGATGATGGGAGGTTCAAATTCCCCAATATGTTATCCTCACCGTGTTTTTAACGATCAACAAAACACAGATATGAATGATGCCTAAAGTATAAACTTTCATTCTCAATTTCTTCTTTGTCAAGTACGTTTTGATCAATGGTTAATATTTTTTGAGTTTCATCTGAATGATCCATTTATGTTATGTCACCCTCGGTTTTATTATATATATATATATATATATAGAGAGAGAGAGAGAGAGAGAGAGAGAGAGCAATTGATTGGTAGAATCCATCTTATTATTTTAGAAATATTTTAAGAGGATATTAAATTTTTATATTTAATTTAAAATTTTAAAAAATTTATCTGATAATATTCACATTTTTAAAAATATTTTCGACATAATATTTCTACAAAATATTCTCATAAAGGAGGTAGATATTTTAAATTCTCCTGATATAAAAATATTTTAATCATATAGAAAAATTATTTTCCACATTTTCATTAATGTGTTGCCACCTCAATCCATCACTATCGGTCATCGTTGACCATCTTTTACTACTACCTATTGTTGTTGACCATTTTCTACAACTATCCACCACCACCATTGACCATCACCTATCAATATTGACCACTGCCTACCACCACTCGTTATTGTTAATTACCATCTTCTGTGGTTTTACCATATATCACCATCAACCAATCAACTTTCTAGCATTGATTATTCAATTTTCAATAATGACACTTTTAGTAATTTAACAAGGGAAAATGTAAATTATAACCTTCAATTTTGAGGTAGTTACATTTAACCCTCATAAACTATTAATTTTTACAATTAGCTTCCTTCAACTTTGAAAAAGTTGCATTTAATACTCAACATTTATCTTGTGAGTAATTTAGGGAACAAATATGCTTGGTTTATTATGAAACTTTATATAAAAATCAAGCATAGTGTGGAGACCTTGTAACCTGAATTTGGGAGCGATCCAACTTGGGTATTATTTTTCAACTTTTCCCTATTTTGGGATTATTTTAGTCATTTTAGCATAGTTTGCTTGTCTAGTGCAATTAAGAAAACCCATTATTACAATTCTTATATTTCTATCTTTATATTAGTATAATATGATACTTAAATTTCTCTCAGAACAATGGGAAAAGATCTTATGTAGGTATAATTTATCATTTATACAAAGTTGAAAAGGGTTTATTGCAACAATTAATAATTTATGAGTATTAAATGTGATTACCCCAAAGATAATGAGGATAATTTGCATTTTTCATATTTAATAATATTTTTAAAAATATATAAATTCATTAAAATATAATACTGTAACATTCATAGAGATCTTTTTAATTGAACTAAATGTGACATTTTCTAGAATATTAAAATTTTTGGGAATGTATGAATCTACAAATCAAACGCCATCCTAAGGTTTAACTTTCTGGCACCAAAAAATCCAAAATTTTTCTTAAAAACTTTAAGACAAATTACACTCATCTCCATAGAGATTTAATGTAATAACACTCACACCTCTTCTATTTTTACAAAATGTATGTTAACCTTCCTTTTTCATATACATTCATTCTTAATTCCCTTTATTTTTAACATAGAGATTGTTTGGTGCACTCAATAAACTAGCTTATAGCTTATAAGTTAAAGGTTAGCAAAAGAGGTGTTTGATAAACTAACTTATTAAATAAAAAAAAAATTAGCTTATATTATAAGTCATAAACTAAACGTTACTCTAAATAGCTTATAACTTATAAGTTAAAAGTTAGTTTATCAACTATTAATTAGCTTATAAGTTACTTGCGCCAAACACACTTATATACTTTACTCTAGAAAAATAAAGAGAATTAATATATATATATATATATGAAAATAAAAGGCTCAAGCTTCCATGCCCCAGTATGGAATCAAGACATGGACGTCCTAGCCAAATGATCAATGACTATTTAACACTTGGACAGTTGAATAGGCCGCCAAAGCTAATGACTAGTATGTAAAGTAGGTCCCTCACACTTTAAAAATTCTCTGCCTTCATCCTTCTCACTCCTCTTTTCTCCTGGATCACCATTCTTTGACTGACCATTGTCCTTTTCTTCCCTTACCCCTCTTTCTCGAAATATCCCTCAATTCTCTCTAGAGCCAACCACTTCAGCTCTAGCTAGCCACACTACTATCGAGCCCACCGTAGTCCACCATTTAGATTTGAGCCTCAACCATCAATTAAACTCCTCGTCTATCTTTAGGAGTTTAGAACTAGCTATGTAATTCTCAATAACCATAGGTGAACACCCAAATCCCCTTTCATTTAAGCAATTAGTTGTTAAATCTTAATTGCTTATAGTAAGTTTATTTCTTTAATTATTATTCAAATTGCATTGTGTAGAAGGTTGAATGTTTTACTTGAAAATTTTTTTTATAGATTTCTCAAAAATCAATTATGATGTCATGGAGAAATTGTTTGATAAATATGTAAGTTTGTCATTTTGAATAGTTTTATCTGTAAATGTGCATATATTAGTATTTCACATTTCATGAAACACATTCTAATGATAGAGCACGACTATCTAATCATCTTCATTGTCTATTTTGTATCATTATCTTTTTTGAAATGAAAATTGTTATGTATCATTATTTGAAACTCAATTCATTCATTTGTAAAGCATAGTTCACTTTGTTTTGATTGTTGTATCATTTGGTGTTATGTGTATAGTATCTTAAAATTGCATATTTAGAAATGTTAAGTCTCAATCATAGTTGATTACCAATAATAGATTCATCATAACTCATCCAAATAGAGTGAGTTTTTCATATTTTTGAAAACTTTTTCAGGGTTTTAATATTTTTTTTAGTGTTGCTCTAACCTTGATTTTTTTTTAGATTTAATATATTTTTATATGGATTGAAGGTTCACCTGTTAGTACAACCTCTATACTTGTCCCCAAACTTATGCAAAATTTGATCAGTTTTCACCTTTTACAAGTATTAAGTATTATTCTTATTTCCATCCTTGTTTCTAGTGTGGTTATGCTGAAGTTTTAAAAATTGAAATATATTTTTATCAAAAGTTTACTTCAACAAATAAATAAATAGAAAGTGAGTCAAATAGTGAAAAAGGAAGGATATGACATGATGTCTATGAGATTTGGTCGTGTAGAAAATTATCCTCTTCTTTTTCTTCATGTGACCTCGATAGAATGTCAAATAAGCTGGCCAACACCATTTCAAATTTAACACGTTAAAGCAATAGTATAGCATTGGACAACTTCTATCCTATAATCTATAATCTTAGTAACTAAGTTAAAGACAAGTATCAATTGAGGATTAAGATTCCTAGTTTAAAGAATTCCCAATTTGACACGGTCACCATCACCTTTATCAAAAGGGTATTTATTCCTTTTTCATTGTTGGGTATAAATAGTACATAATCTTCTCTTTCATGTTTTTGACTAAAATTTGGACATAATTTAATACATGCTCTAGAATATATATTATTTACTCAATAAAATAGTTATTTTATTTAACTCAATCACTGCTTCAAAATATATAATAAATGCAAAGTTGTATTTCGCATTGTGGGTACAGCTATGCCTCAGGTGAGAGCAATATAGCTTAGCTTTGGTGATAATGCTACTTTGCACTAGACACATTTCCAAGCCATGTACATTTCATTTTCTTGTTGAATCAGTGGAAAAATTAAAATAATGTTGTAGCAATTCTTTGGCACAAGCCAAAGTTCGATTGCAAAAAGGCTAACATATTTTCATAGATAATAGTTATCTACACTTTATATGTTAAGGGCTTCAACTAAATCTAAAAGCCTACATATGCTGAAACGATAATGCCATTAACTCAATAAACCTTGTTCAGAGATAATTTTGGAAAAAAATGAATATTACTTACCTACTTATAATTCATGAATCATGACCTACTAGGCTTCTTTGTTTGATAATTCTTATAAAAACCTATTTAATATTTTATATTTAGTCTTCCAAATTCTTATATTCTCACAATCTTATAGTACATGGTGTTTTGGATCTTGTATCAAATACTTTTTTGTTTAAGAATTTCAAAAAAATTAAAAGCTTTTCAGAATTTGGGTTTTTCTTTCATCTCTTTGCTTTGGGGTTGGAGTTTTCTCTATCAAAGGTTTGTATCTTGTTTTATGAACATTCCTTAGTATATTCTTATCTCATACACTTGACTTTCTAATTAAGAAATATATAATTTTAAGATTGAATGAGCATATATGTCATCCTTGCTTTTTGTCTCTTTACTTTAAAGCTAGAAAACCTATCTAAAACTTTTAAAATTTTCATAATATAGTTAAAAGTTATAGGACCTGCTACTATTCTGGGAGGGCTGCTTCAAATTATGATATCTATGTTCTTGTATGGCATTCTAGCAATGCTATTATAGTAGTTGTGTCTAGTGCTCAATTCAAAGTTAAATTTTCCATCTCCCATTCTAAAGTTGGCAAGTATAATGAACATGTTTTGTAGTTTTTATTAAAAGAATCAAGATACTATCTTTAGAATTGATATCGAATTAATAGTAAATCCTTATAATGCATGAGTTATTGAAGTAAGAGCCAAAAATGAGAAATGCTTAATAACTTGTTTAAAATGAACAATTTGTGTTATGAGATAATATTGTTTAGAACATATTTATTTATGAGACAAACTTATTTAGAAATTATTTATAACTAATTCTTTTTACGTTTATTTCAAGAAAAGAGCTAGTGAATTGGGAAATAGTTTTGGAAGATGATGAGTGGCTTGTCGAGGCTAATCAAATTAGAAATTTATATAAACCAGAACTACCTAGACTACTTGTAGTATAGGCAACACCAGATCAAGCCCTTGGATCATTTGGAGGATGATATCAATCAAATTAGGAGCTGAAAATAAAAGAGGGGGTTGGCAGAATCTAACTAACATAAAACTACACTAACATGCAGAAACTAAAATAGAAATAAACAAGCAACCAGCCAAGGGAATTAACTTGATATTATTACATCATTGATCACTATATAATCATTCAATTGTTGATAATCATAACAATGATCTCTGAAATGATTAATAACTCCTATGCAGAACTCAATCATAAATAATCCATCAAGATCTCAATGCATTGTTTAGTTTTCCTATTCTCTTCTACAAGTGATTATCAAGATCTCAATAACCATATTAATATCTAAATTAAATGGATCCATTCAGCTCAAATATCATAATAAAAATAAAGAGGAAAGGAAAAGAAAGGGCTAGCAATTGAATGCAAGATGAAAGAATAAGATCTCAACATAAATCTTCAAGTCTATTAACCCTTATGTTGATTACAAGATTTAGCCTTCTATGGAGGCAAAAAACTACAAGGAAAAAGAGAAGAAAATGTGCTACACTATTCCTACTAGAAACTAAGCTAAAACTACTCTAAAACTATGTACAAAAACTAAACTAAAACTCTCTAACTAAAAGGCCTTGCTCGGATGAAAGAAGTTGGCTGCATGGTAGGTGAAAAGGTAATGATTACTGGTCTGGTTTTACTTGCTGCCACTGCCTTACGCGTTCTGGCTAAAATGCAAATTGCTTTCTTCTGGTCTTGCACTAACTTATGGGTCTCCAACTAGCTAAGTGTGAATTGGATCAAAGGATAATGCATCGAGCTTAAGATTCATGCTAGTTGGGGTCCTTAAAAGTCCAATTTTGCAGAGCCCATTTTCGTAGCATTTCTGCCTCTGAATTGTAGCTCATATTTCACACCTATAATGATGATTTCAACTCTGGAAGTCTTCATAGGAAATGTGACTTTATGTCTCAGCTTCCAATTGGGCTTAGTTTGACCTTAATTAGACATTTATAACTCTAGTTATGATATGATTAGTGGATAAAGGTTAGGCTACCCGAGATAGTATTCTGGTCTTGACTTCAACTCCAAATTCAGATAGTCAATTGCTTGATTCAACCTTAGAGTTTTCATGAAAGTTGTAGATCCATCTCTTAGCTTTCCTACAAGATAAGAATTACATCAATTAGTTAAGTGTAGCTCGAGTTATGACTAGATTACAGAAACTACTAAAAATGGCCCAATTATACAGAATTTTTCAAATTGATTCCAATTGACATCACATTATAAAACATGCTAACATAGTTGGAAGTAAGTAATTTTGAAGCTTGAAAAACTTAGTATGAGGACAAATAAATGTATGAAATATCGTGTTATCAAAGGACAAAAATATGAAGAAGGACGATGAGGGATTAGGATATCAGGTGGGAAGAAGCCTTTAGTCCAAAAAGGTCCAAACACGAGGATAATGCGAACAACCTTGGCAGAGGAGTGAGAATGGGAATTCCCAAGATAGCTTTAATAGCTAACCTATAAAGAAGTCTAAAAGTGAGTGACCTTAGTGCCAAGGTCGCTATGATAGCTAAAGCACTCTATTAGACCCTCAAGAGCACATTCTTGCAATTGAAAAAGATAGAGAGGACTTCAGGAAGCCCTAGCTTTTAAAAACCCATAACAAAGGCAGATCCAATAGGGATCAATTTTGTGCTTACTATGACGAGATTGGGCATAACATCTCAAAATGCTAGGCACTAAGAGATACGATTAAAGACCTAATCAAGGGAGGTCATTTGCAGGATTATGTCGTGCAATCCCCTAGACAACAACCTTAGTAGACCCAGTAACCATCACAATAATAGCCATGGCACTTTTGAATCTTTCTTTTCTTTGATATTTGTTATTCATATGTAAATGAAAACCTTGAATTTTTCCTTGAATTCAAATAATGAATGATTGCTGAATAAACTTTTAGGAAAATCTGAGACCAGACTCAAATTTAGCAATCTCGCTATGAGTGTTAGTTATCTTAAAGCTCGAAATGGTAAAAGATGAATTTATCACTAGAATACATATGGGGATAAAGTACTCAAGCTTGAGATATCAGGCACAAGATCACCCTAAGTTTAGCATAAGATAGCCAATATCACCCCCAAGTCTGGCACAAGATTGCCAGCATCACCTTGAGTCTAGCACAGGATTGCCAGCATCACCTTGAGTTTGGCACAGGATCACCAGCATTGTCCTGTGTTTGGCATGGGATTACCAGCCATTCGGGCATGAGATTGCCCTAAATTGCCTCAAGTTTGGCATAGGATCGCAAGCATCACCCTCAGTCTAGCACAAGATTGCCAGCATCACTTTCAATTTGGCACAAGATCACTAGTATTACTCTAAGTCTAGCATAAGATCGCTAGTCATTCAAGCACAAGATTGCCCTAAGTCTAGCACAAGATTACTAACATCGCCCTCAGTTTTGCACAGGATTGCCAACATTGCCCTCAATTTGGCATAGGATTACCAGTATTGCCCTTAGTCTAGCACAGGATTGCCAGTATTGGCCTCAATTTGGCACATGATTGCCAGCTATTTAGGTACAAGATCACCCCTCAATCTAGCATAGGATTGCCAACATTGCCCTTGGTCTGGCACAGGATCGTCGATCACTCAGGCACGAGATCACCCTCGTTTTGGTGCAAAATCACAGAGACACAGCTTTCATATGAGTTATTGCTCATAGCTCTTATACGACCTATTACTTGCAACTTTCATGCAACCTATTGTTTGTAGCTCTCATGCAACCTATCATTCATAGCTCTCATGCAACCTATCATTTATAGCTCTCATGTGACCTATCATTTATAACTCTTATGCTTCAACCTAGGGCATTTGATCCCATGCTAACTTAAGTGCTTAGGCACTCTGGCACTCAGATCCATTACCAACTAAGATATACTCACATGGCTAATTAGTCATTTAACATGGCACATATCCTTTTAAGATGATTTGGTTCAATCTTATAAGCTTTATCTTTATTATTAGTGTCTAGGCTTAATTAATTTATCAAACAATATTTTACCCAACGATTATCAAGTTATGGTTTACAGGGATTTGTCCATAGCGATCAATATGATATTTCCAATAGAGTATCCAATGTGATGCATCTAGAAAAGGTGAAGAAGAAATAAAAAAGTTCATTTTAGCATTTCCTTCAGCAAGGAGAATATAGTTCAGGATCAAATGTAAATGTTCCAGAAAAATGAAATGCAAAATTACAAGATTAAGTCCTAGGGAGCCTGACTTTGGGGGGCTAAGCTTATTAGAGATGAAGAATCGATGCATAGGGTGAGCCAATCATCTTTCATTTGATTGACAGAAATTTTCGTAACCAACAAGTCACCTTTTTTTCTGAATGGTCCCTTTTATAGATGGGCCTTCACTTGCAAACTTTGAGCCTTTACTAGAAGAAGTGGCCCTTACAACCTTTACAGCTTTCTTTTTGAAACTCCTTACTTCTTTAACAGTGTCCTCCCCAAAAAAGAAAAGGTCTAAGTTTGGATATTGCTTTCATAAAGTGTACAAGAAAAAGGAGTACGTCTTTGATTTTGCTTCTTCTATTGCCTTTGCAACCTACTTAGCAATCTCGACCTTAACTCGATTGACCTCCTATCTAATTGCCTCAAGCTCTACCTTGGTAACCTCAGCCCGCTGTGCTATGGCTTTGAATCATCACATTTCTAAATCATGGCCCTGAAGTGCCACATCTAGATCACCCTTGATTTTGGATAGCTCCTCAATGGGTCTATTAAGCTTAAACATGATAACCTTATAGTCTGCTACCTCGCAAGCTCAAGCCTCTTCAGCTCTAATTTAGGTTACCTCGACATTTCGTGCCCTATCTTCTATCTCCAGGGCCTTAGTGATTGCAATAGCCAAATATTCCACAAGTCTGGCATTCTTCTTCTCCTAAGCCTAGAGTGTTTCCCCTATCTTCACCAGACCCAACAGACCCTGAAAAACTAAATGATTCAGGTTAGGTCATGAAAAAGCAAAATAATCAGAGTAAAAAGTAGCCACTTACCAACAAGCTTTGGTAAGCAGTGTAATGCATCAGCCTTCCACTTGAGACCTCGTCTGTTTCTAGCACTTGGAGGATAGAGCAAGATCTGGGAATTTCCTTAATATTTTCGTGAATGAAATCAAAATATCCCCATGTACTTGGACTGAGGCTCAATGGACGCCCTTTAGCCATGGCCTTATGAGCCAGCCATTTTGAAGTGCCTATAGTCTTCTTCCTCTTGCTTACTTTTTGCCTCTTAGCAGGGGGCTCAGATGCTACCGTGACCTCGGCCACCTTAGCCACCTTAGGGAGCGAGGTGAGAGCTAGCTCCTGAGGAAATGTTATGGTCAATACAAGAGATTGATTGGAAATAGTGGTTACTGCCACAGTATCAGGACCTAGCAAGGTCACAATGACCTCAAGCTCTCCAGACTCGTTAGAAGGTGGATCTTGGAGAATAAGCTTCACCATGCTGTCATAATCCTCAAAATGAGATGGATTGATTTCCCTAACTAAATGAGCTTTGATCTCTCTAGTGAGCTTAACATTCAATGCTGGAATCAACCTGAAAGATCGAAGGTCATCGTCATCGAACTTAAGGTTATTTTTCAAATTATTGGTACTAGCGAGCTGGCGTAACACTTCAACCTCCTGAGCTTCGAGCACTAACTTCACCTTGCCAACCCCAATTGCAAGAAATGGAATAATGTTAGAAACAACAATATGAACTCATAATATCTCGCATATCCTCATCTCACTTACCAGGTGTTAGCATAAAGCCAAAGTCACAAAGAGGACATAAGGATGAATACAAAACGTAAAACTAGTGAGTTTTATATTGCCCTACGTTTGATTTGCCCTTGGCATCCCCCTGAGGTAAAACATCTCTAAAGTCGGTGGATCAAGCTGAAAGGTAATAGATCCCCTCCAGATAACTCATACTCTTGATGCTAAAAGGGTGGCATAAGACTCTTGTGGATGGTGGCGGAAGGTTATTTCTCAGATACATGAGTACGAGTGAAATGAGTTTGGAATAGGAGTTCGGGGCCAATTGGAAAAGATAGAGCTTTAGTTTATTAATAGATCAATGATGAAAGGGTGAATAGGAAATCTGAGCCCGACATCAAGGTGATGAGTACTAATAACAACAAACCTTCGAGGAAGATGAGCTACATGATCATTGAGGGAAGGCGCCATAAGATGATAACTTTTTGGAAAATGGTAGTCTTCAACTATTTTTTAAAGCTTGCCTAGCTCAACGGTCAAAGGATAATGTTTGAAGAATGAGCGGTCAGAAGAGCTCCCGGTGACCTGTCGTCCTTCGCTAAGACCAGGTCAAAGAATGGATTGTTCAGTAACCCCGTCACTTCTAGAGTTCACTTCAGTCAAAAAGAATGTTGGCTCCTCACTTCAAGTCAGGGAATCAAGTTCATCATCACTTTCTACTCGGTGGCTTCAGCACTTATAAGCTACCATATACACTAACAAAAAAAAAGAAAGAAAGTGGTTAGGTCACAGAAAGCAAACCATCCCTGAAACAATTGCTCTAACTAGAGTTGTGCTATGTGGCAAATCAAACACGCCACAAGCTTCCATTCTAGACCTAAACTATTGAAAACCCAGAGGGACTTATCCAATTAAGCCTATCAAATCAATAACCTGAGAAGATGGAATGCTAAACCCAGCAATTTGTAGCCTGAAAACTAGCTAGCAAGATTTCTAGCAAACAAATACTCATCATTGAATTAGGCAATGGGACACTAGAAACCTCACAAAGGACATTTCTAAGGCAGAAACCATGAGAGGGCTTACCATATTGAAGAGATTAGTCAGATTTTAAGATTGATAAGAGCGAAGTAGACTCCGGATAAAGTGCTCAATTTATAGTAGCTCTAATGACAGCATCAATGGAGTATGAGAACGAAACTAGAAATTGCTGCTTGAGAATAACAAAACCTAAAACATCCATTTTTTAGAAGGAGGGGCAAAGAAGGTTTTTCCTCATCTAGTGTATATAGCCTCGGTCGTCCAATCATTTGATTCAGAGGCTAATTAGTTACCTATGAAGTAACGATCTCAAAAATTCCTAGGCTCAATGACAAGATAAGTTTGAATGACAATATTGCACGTCACAATCTTCAAACTCCCATAAGTGAACTACAACTTCTAGTCCGCGAAGCAAACTGAGAGTTAAGGGACTAATATTATAAGCATTTTCTGGTATTACATGAAATAAGTTGACAAAGGCCTAACAATGAATAAGCCCAAGAAACCTAACTCATTGAGGTCATCTGACAGGTATTAGCTCACTAACTGTGAGCTCAATACAAAGTGCGGCCAAGATAATAGCCTCAGCTAGCTAACAAGGTGAATTCTAGGTCGTTGGTGGAGCAAGTCACATCCAAAATGAACACCATAAGCTCAAGATTGAGGTTGGCCTACATGAGCATAGGATGCATAGCACAAGCCCAGTTTGGCAACCTCTAGCTTAAGGTACAGTACCAGTCCAATCAATAGTCAGAGGCACATTTTCCCAATCGATAAACTAGCCCCAAAAATAGACACTTGCTTGTACACATCAATTTGTAGGGACCAAGTTGACTATATATATTTATTATATGATATAACAAATATATAAATCAGGAATTACCCTTTTAACCTCCCCTACTTCTATAAATAGGGAAAAAACCCATTGTAAAAGGGGATCCAGAAAGATACTAGCAAAAACTCTGTCAAATTATAGAGAGAGCTCTCGGTAAAAATGCTTTTCACCCAGCAAATATTCTGGGTAATAATATGACCGTGGGCATGGAGGCTGATTGGCTTTAGCCAAATTATGATAAAAGATTCGGTGTCTATTGTTCTTCCTCTTTTTCATTTTCTTTCTTATTTATATTTGTATTCTTAATTTACAGTCTGGGGATTTCAAAAGTCATTTCCTGTTGGCTAAGATTTGGGTTTATTGAATCAAAATTTATTGTTAACAAATACTTTGCTAACTAAGAGGGCGAGTGACATTACAACTTTTTTTTTTTTGGTTAATTTCAAACTTAGGGCATGAAATTGATTAAAAAAAATCAATGGGCTAACTTCATACATTGTAAAAATAAGGGTCCAAAAATGTAATTTCCCCTAGAAAATCCCGACTTGTATAATATTCTCGCTACCTGTTCAGGCTCACCCTGGTTGCGGCGTCGCGTGCTGCCCTTCTCTTCTCAAAACGCTTCGAAATTTACGGTAACACACTAAACTCCCTCCACTGCAGCTCAATCTAAAGCTCATGTTTAATTCTCAGCGCCACCAATTTCTTCTTCTCCTCAGAGGTATTATAGTAAGCTCATGGCCAACCCCAAAATGTCATCATCTTCATCTGCAACAGTACCCGGCGCAATCAACGTTCTCTCTGAAATTCAGCACAATTACTTCAGGTGAGGACTCTTTTGCGGTGTCCTATCTCATCAATAATTGTGCGTTTTCGCCAGAATCTGCTTTAAAAGCTTCCAAGATGATTCGTTTTCAGACCCCAGAGAAACCGGATTCAGTTCTCAGCTTCTTC
>JANHAO010006185.1:0-21687 GCA_026873985.1 Saraca asoca
AGCAATAAATGAGAAAGATAATGACAAGACTACAATCCGATTGTTTGCAGAATGTAGGCCGTAGAGTTCCTTTTTTAGGTTAGCTATAGGCTTACTTCTGTCAGCGTTTGTCGTCTGGCTTTGTTAGGTGAGTCACTGGGCGTCCCGTGCGAGGAATCTAAGTATCGTGGGGGGGGGCGAAATAGCGAGTTTTGTGCAGAAGGATCGTCCATTTGTCGAGTTGGTCCTTGTGATGGCCTGTTCGCTGGATCGCTGGGACGCTGGGAGTCCTCGTTAGGCCGTTGTTTGACGGGTATGGCGAGGCTTACTGATTCTTCGAGTACCCAGTGACCAAGCTATTGCGACCATTTTTGTATACAACATAAGCCCCCCAACTCTCACCTTGCGCAGCGAGGTGGGAGTTTGAGAGCCCTTTTCACTTCTCAACAAGTCAAAGTTCTCTTTTTCCGTTACTGCCGTTTCACTTCCCCAGAGCACTTACTCGAAAATCACAAGAGTGCCAAACCTTTTCCGAGGTTATCAATACGGATGGTTAGGGGGAATGAATCTGGACACTTCACCATGTCACACCTAGCTCTATAAAAAGGGAGAGGAGTTTGCTGATTCAGCCATTCTTGAGTTGAAACATGGAGTATCTTGATAATCCTCCGTTGAAATTTTCCCTCTTTTCTGAGGTGTGTATGGCCTGCTGCATAGTTTCTCCAGAAGTTTCATTTTCTCCAAAAACGTCAGAGGCTTCCTCACATATCCCAGGTTATGTCCTCTCGACACCACCTTGGGGTGGTTCTGCGGTCAGTCGTGGGCCTGTCATTTCCTGGTTTACTCTTGCAGGGAGGTGCAGGTGGTCGAGGGCGAGAACATGCAGTGTCGTTGCTGGCTTTGTACTGGAATAAGGAAAACCACGGTAGGCCATTCTCGACATACGGTCATCCATGGCATGGTGGTCACTTCTTCTTTCCTTCTTCTGAGCTTCCTTCTTTCTTCTTCTCCTCTTCTCAGTCTCCTTCTTCCTTTTGCTTTCTCTTCTTCTTCATCTTGCATAGTTGTTTTTTTTGGGCATCTGCTCTTCAACCAGCTCTGCACTTAGGGTCTGCGATGTATTTCGTTTTTGTTTTGTATTCAGGGTTTTCTGATGTAGACATGCCTCGCTGAGGTCTTTTAATGAATAAACTGTTACTTTACGAATTCTTTGTTTGCTGGCGTATCAAACATATCTCCTGCATTCAATGAAACAAACCCTGTTGTTAAAATGCAATATAAATCGAAGATTGGAACTCGTCGCTTTCGAACTGTTCCTCTGGTCAAATAATTAACACAAGTATGGACATAAATAACAGGACGAATTCGCATATTATAAGTTTGTTGGTTCTGTATTTCATCAAATAAAGATTTTGTCAATTCATTACGCTTTCAGCGATTGCTAAGTTACGCTAATCTCGAGTTTTTGAGAGTGCCTCCGCACATCAACGAGCATGCCTGCTGCGCTGACCAAATGAGTTTATTTTGAATGTCTCCACGTCTCAGCGAGCATGCCTGCTACGCTGGTTAAATGAGTTTATTTTGAATGTCTCCACGTCTCAATGAGTATGCCTGCTACGCTGGTTAAATGAGTTTATTTTGAATGTCTCCACGTCTCAATGAGTATGCCTGCTACGCTGGTTATATGAGTTTATTTTGAACGTCTCCACATCTCAACGAGCATGCCTGCTATGCTGGTTAAGTAAGTTTATTTTGAATGTCTCCACGTCTCAGCGAGCATGCCTGCTACGCTGGTTAAGTAAGTTTATTTTGAACGTCTCCATGTCTCAGGGAGCATGCCTGCTACGCTGGTTAAATGAGTTTATTTTGAACGTCTCCACGTCTCAACGAGCATGCCTGCTACGCGAGTTAAGTGAGTTTATTTTGAACGTCTCAACGTCTCAGCGAGTATGCCTGCTATGCTGGTTGAGACGTGCATGCTTGCTACGTTGGTTAAGTGAGTTTATTTTGAACGTCTCCACGTCTCAGCGAGCATGCCTGCTACACTGGTTAATTGAGTTTATTTTGAATGTCTCCATGTCTCAGCAAGCATGCCTGCTACGCTGGTTAAGTGAGTTTCATCAATTCTTTTCCGAATTAAATTCCGAGGATAGGCCATGGCCTGATCAGAGGTCCCAGTTAAAGGAGGCATAGGAACGTTGACAAAGTCCATGGTACGTTGGCCGCATACGAGCTGCGGGTGCTTGTTCGATGATTGGATGTAGAAAGGGTGGGACAAGCAACGTTCGATCATCCACTAGGTAGCTTTGGATAAAACAAAAGAAAATGGTTAACGACTTATATACATATAACAGTTAAAAAACACAATGCTAATAAATAACTCGGACTGAGCCCCCCGGCTCACGGTTGATGTTGTGCGGAGAGGTCTGGGACGACTGCCTCGTTGGTCGTGCCATATATTCTTTAAGACGTCCCCTTCTGATCAGATCTTCGATCGCTTCCCTTATGGCTCAATAGTTCGTCGTGCTATGACCAGCTTCATTGTGGTAGGCGCAGAATTCTTCCTGATTCCTTCGTCTATAAGGGATGTTGGATGGTGGAGGAATTCCGAAGTCTTTCTTGCCTCTTTCGGTCGTAAAGATCCTATCTTGAGATTCTGAGAGGATGCTAAATTGCTCATAATGCTCCGGATACTGGGGGTACTCGCCTTTGGGCTTTTTGGACTTACTAGTCGTCCGCTCGAATGGGTGGTCACCTTGATCCGCATCGCCTCTCCTCTTGTTCCGCAGGGGGTTGGCCTTCTCGTCTTTGTTATCCGACCTGTCCAAGCCGAAGGTCTTTTCCCATTTGATTTGCTTGGTAGCTCGTTCGTAGAACTCGATGAGGTCCTTTACTGGGGACTTATATAGGTTCTTGTAGAGCTTCTCATCTTTGTAAAGTCCCACTGAGATAGAAGCTAGAATGGTCTCTTCCGATGGGTTCTCCACTCTGGTGGCTTCAAGTCTAAACTGGGCTATATAATCTTTGAGTGACTCTTGTCTACGCTGGAATATCATAGCGAGGTGGCAAGGAGGGACTAGCTGCTTTTTCAGCGCTTGATATTAATTGATGAATTTTCGCTGACAATCTTCCCAATCGTCGATCGATTGGGCTGGGAGGCTTCTGAACCAGGTGCAGGGTACACTTCCTAATGTAGCTGAAAACACTCTACACTTAACTAAGGGATTCGTGGTCTGCAAGTTCATCTGGACATTGAATGCATCCAAGTGATCAAGCAGGTCGGAATCTCAGCCGTATAAGGGGATGTTGGGAACCCTCAGCTTTGAAGGGAGGATTCGAGCTTCGATCTCTTCAGATAGCGGTGATCGTTCTTCGTGGTCGTGACGACTACTCTGAGTCTGGAGGTGTTCCTCCAGCCATGTCATTTTTTGAAACAGTTCCTCGATCTGCGGGCCTTGCACTCCATGTTACCGGCTAGGCGATCGTGGGGCATGCTAATCTCCGCCCTCTTGGCTCGAATGGTCGATCTGCCAAAAGCACGGCTGTTGAGGAGCATTTACTGGTGCTGGTATATCAGCTTGTCTTTACACGTTTTGTGCTAAAAGCACAACTGCTTTAGTCAACTCTCCCATTATTTGCTCGAGCTTCTCCTGGCGCTGGAGCCAAGTCTACGATGCTTCAGCGTCATTGGTGGCAAAAGTAGGTTGCACAAAACTGGCCGGGAGGCCGTTTATGATAGTTCCGATGATGGGAGCGGTAGACGAGTCTATCGTTGAGACATGTCCTTCTGAGGGGTCACGTTGGGCATTTAAGGCCCTTGTAACTCTTCCTTTGGCCATTGTGATGAAAGGATCAATCAGTATAAGTGAGATCCCCACAGACGGCGCCAAAATGTTGACGATGGATTTTGGTTGTATCCCAAAATCCGGCCAACGAAGGATTCTTCGGGATCCCAAGCCTGTTTATGGTTGACAGATGATAAAGGATGAAGCAGGAGGCTCAGAAAGTATGAAAGATGACACTCGATTTAACGTGATTCGGCCAAATCTAGGTCTTACTAGACCCTACGTCCACAGGATATATGATATAGCATCAAGATCACATTTGCTCCTCATTTTACAGAGCCTCTTTTACATATCAGACTCGCCCCCCCTTTCCCCTCCGGGTCTCCCTTTTTATAGAGGGGAGAAGGGAACATTCATTAATTACATGCTATAGTTGTATTACATCAAGCAATAAATGAGAAAGATAATGACAAGACTACAATCCAGTTGTTTGCAGAATGTAGGCTGTAGAGTTCCCTTTTTAGGTCGACTGTAGGCTTGCTTCTGTCAGCGTTTGTCGTCTGGCTTTGTTAGCTGAGTCGCTGGGCGTCCCGCACGAGGAATCTGAGTATCGCAGGGGGGAAGTAGCGAGTTTTGTGTAGAAGGATCGTCCATTCGTCGAGTTGGTCCTTGTGATGGTCCGTTCGCTGGATCGCTGGGACTCTAGGAGTCCTCGTTAGGCCGCTATTTGATGGGTATGACGAGGCTTGCTGATTCTTCGAGTACCCAGCGACCGAGCTATTGCGACCGTTTTTGTGTACAACAAGACCAAAGAGAAATCATAATACATTTGACATTATATTTTATATAAAATATATAAGTTCAGGTTGCCTTATCCATTAAATTTGTCATTACATATCAATAATAAATTGATAATTTTTTTATTAAATATTTGAAAAATACAAATTTTAATGCGTATTAGTTCTACAACATCGATATAAAAACAATAACAAATCCAGGATCCAATCATTTGAGGGACAAAATCCAGCTGTAAGAATTTAAAAATAAATTTTATTATATATTATTAAATCATAATTTTTAATGATATGATTAAAAAAATTTATAAAATAAGGCATCATGCATAAAAAGTATAAAAGGGTAATAACATAAAAAAATGTCTAAAACCATATTTAAACTATCAAATAGCATAATCTTATTCTAAAAATTACATAATAGTCCAAATATAAGTAGTACAGTGAATATTAAAGTAAAATATATCTCGTAAATTTTATAATTGTTAAAAATTAAAAAAATAAATTATAAAAAAATTATTGGGACCAAGAGAAACCTTTTTACATTTGAGATTAGAATTTACATAAAATATATAAGCACCTGTCCTTTAAATTCGTCATTATATAGAAATAATAAAATCAATAGCTATTTTTTCAAAAAAAATAAATTATCTCTTTAAATTTGAGAAATATTTAACACTCATAATTATTAATTTTTGTAATTATTCATTAAACATACTTATAAGTGATAAATTGCATGTAATATCCATTTTGACATCTTACAAGTTATTTGAGAAGACAAACAAGCTCAATTAATATAAAATTTTATGAAAAAATCATTATATTTTATTTTTGTATTGTTATGATATGACTCTTGGATTTTTATTACAGTAATAAAAAAATATTTTATATAAATATAATTTATCATTTATAGATAAATTTAATGAATGATTACAAATATGATTAGTTATAAAAATTAAATACAAATATTTCTCAAAGTTGAAAAAGAATAACTTATGTTTTTTTTTTTTTATCAAGTAAGAATAAAGACACATGCTAGTACATGTATATTTTCCGATTTTGTTTTTCATTCAGTTAACACGTCAGCTGTAACCAGCTTATTGGAATTCAGAAAGGATGGTTCTTACGTCTTAGGTGGGCGTGATGTATACAGTACCAGCCACCATTCGCGAACGTAGTGGTTGATGGTCTGGTGGGTTATTTAGTTAGACGGAAAGCACATAATGTAATAAATATTTTGAAAAAAAAAGTCAATCCTCTGCGTGCTTGCTCAATCATCTTCTCCGTGCAACTCTCTTCTTATTGGTTCTCTTTATTCTCCCCTCATCTTGATAAGCCTCCCTTTCCCTGTCCTGTCTACGGCTACTCATCATCCAAGGTATGATTTTGACCCCTGATTCTCCGTTTCGGCGAATTTATCCTGCATTTTCTCGTAAAGTTCGAGGTTATATTCAAAGTTCTATGTCACTGCATCAGTGATTCAGGAAAGTGATCACAGCGTCTGTAAGAAAAATAAGTTGCAACTTCTTTCGTGCTCGACAATTCTTAAGCCATCATCTGGGTTTGATTATTAGTTGGTGCGCATGTCTTCCTTTGGTAGAAATTCATGATTTTTTTTTTTTTTTTTGGACTATGCAAATTCGGCTAGTTGATGTGAATGTTAATGTGTATGATGCAATTTCGGCCTACTAGACTGTTTTGAAGTAATTCATGGCTTCGACTATCCCAAATGCACCATTTAATGTCAGAACGGTAAAGGGTTTGGATTGCCAGAGCTATGTTGGTCTTAGACCATCCATCAATTTTAAGTTTAACTGCGTCCGCATTACATCAAAGTCTCGCCCTTCACACCTTGTTGTGAGAGCGAGTGCGTCTCACAATGGCGCCGGACCTCTGAAAAAATTGGGACTGAGTGAGGCGGAATGTGAAGCAGCTGTTGTAGCAGGAAATGTACCTGAGGCGCCTCCTGTGCCTCCCAAACCTGCTGCCCCATCTGGAACGCCTGTTGTCCCTTTACTTGTAAGTACAGACTTCAACCAAAAATTGTTTCTTGAGTTCTTGAATATTAGTTTTGAGATTTTAAGGAAGTTGTGATGCTTTTTTGGTATATGAGACTAGATTCGTCGAGTTGTGGAAGTTTTAGAATGTCAAGTTATGTTTAGATGCAAAAGTAGGGAGAAATTATGAATGCTTCTAAGTTGGACTATGTTATGAGGTTAAGGTTGTTTGAGCTTCTATATTTTTATTGTTGATTAGTACATCTTGCTTGCCATTCAGCAGTGATTTTTTTGTTTTTCCCTCTTTTGCATATCAGCCTCTTTATAGGCGCCCACGTCGTAACAGAAAGTCACCAGCAGTTCGAGCAGCTTTTCAGGAAACATATATATCACCTGCAAATTTTGTGTATCCACTTTTCATTCATGAAGGTTGGGTATTTGCACACAAAGCTTTCATGATAGTTCATATTTGTTGTTAGAAACGTTTTGCTTTGGTAGATGCTATGTAGTGCCTTATGTCTGTGGATTATAAAAATATCTTTATCAATCTTGTAGGCGAAGAAGACACACCAATTGGGGCTATGCCTGGATGTTACAGGCTTGGATGGAGACATGGACTTCTGGAAGAGGTTTTTATCAATTACTGACTCCATGTCTCATGCACAGATAAATTTTTTATCCAAAGCACATCACCTCTGGGAACACTTCAAAATTTGTTGGCTTCACTCCAGATTGTTTAAAAGCATAATAAAGGAATTGTAATTTTGAGGGTCACATGATAATCTGGGTCAAAACCATTCAAAAAGCAGTAGTAAAAGAGGAGGGCTTGGTGGAGGAGTTCAATGTTATAAATCAACCATGTTTATTTGGCAAAATTGTAACCCCAAGCCTTTGTTTGGACTTTGTGCAGTGCATCATTCTCTTTCACGTCACTTCTATGACAAAAAGTACTTTTGTAGTACATATTTGAAAAATATAAAAAGTTTGTTATCCTTGTGAACTTGTCCTTCCATCTCCCGCAGGGCTTAATGGCTATCATATATAGATGTCATTCCGTAGCTCACAGCTTTGGAAAATTTGTGTTCCAGGTTGCAAAGGCACGGGATGTTGGAGTTAATAGCATTGTGCTCTTCCCCAAAATTCCAGATGCTTTGAAGGTTCTATTTTCCTTTCTAATTACTGTAGGCTTTATGTAGTGTGAGGATCTAGTATAACAGGTTTTGCACTTTAGTCCCCTACAGGAGATGAAGCATACAACGAGAATGGTTTAGTGCCTCGAGCAATCCGTTTACTCAAGGATAAATACCCTGATCTTGTAAGTCAACATAATTTCTTTGGTCTTGGATACTATGTTTTCTGCCACATGTGGAAAATTGTCATTACTCATTATCCTTTGTCAGTTGATCTTTTTCAGGTTATCTATACTGACGTTGCTTTAGATCCTTATTCATCTGATGGACATGATGGTATAGTCAGAGAAGATGGTAAGCTACTAAATTTGCCTATTTCACAAGGAAATGCAAAATTAAAGTCCTCTAAATGATTCCATTATTTTTTATAACTATTTTGGTAGTTTCCACACCTTAGGAACTTGAGGATATACTTACAAATTGTGGTTAAAACAGGTTACATGCTAAATTTTGCAAGCAATTTAAAAATCAATGTTGTGAACTTGTGCTAACTTTTAATTTTTATCAGTATCCCTGGTACATTTTAGTTATACCAGTGAAGTGCCAAAAAAAGGGTTGGCGGAGAGTGGGGTGAATAATAGTGTCATGCTCCCTTTTAAGCATTATTACCTCAATGAAAGTCTTATGTATAAGTTGCTTTCATTCACTCATGAATTTGCATATTTCGAAAGTCTATCCATTGATAGCATCCAAAGGTAGTATTGGCAAAGGACAGTGGAAAATAATATGTAACAGATAATTCTTTCAAACAACTCTGATTGGTTTGAATTCCTGGAAAGTACCTAGTTTTAGATTTCTTTATGTTGGAGTATACGAAGTGAAGATGTTGGTAGAGATCTCATTTCTGAGATGAGAAAAAATCTGTGTGAGATGGTGTTAGTCTGTGAGAAGTATTTGTACAAAAAAATATCACAAATTACTAATATTTTGAAGAAATGAAAAGTTGATTTTGTTGGCCTTTTTTCTTTAAATTGTAGCTTTGAAGTTTGTCATTAACATAATGGGACTTGAAACACAACAAGAATTGATTTCCATCTTTGATTCACTACTTTCCTTAAAATGATTGTTTGGTATGATACTTTTTGTTCTTCGTTAAATCAGAACAATAGAGAATTTTCCAGCATATACATCTTTAATTTCTGGCACTATCTCCTTCACAAGTCAACTTTTGATTGGTAGGAGACAATCTGCATATTTAAAATCTTCTTGAAATGTTTCTTGGTTAAATATTTTGAATTACTGATTGCAACTTATTTATATCCTTGATACCTGTAGGAGTTATTATGAATGATGAGACAGTTCATCAATTATGTAAGCAAGCTGTAGCCCAGGTAATCTGACTAAAAGTCTAGGAGCAATTTTTGTGGTCGATACCAAAAGTCTTCTTTGCAGTCTCTAAATATAATTTTGACATCCATTATGGCCTGCAAAACTTCATTTACCCTCACTCAGATTTTTTTCCTCCAATGCCTAGTCATGAATACAGTCTTTTATGAAAACTGAATATAATCAAATTTTAATGTAAAAGGTTGTGTTGTCTCACTAGATTTTGATTCATGTAATAGGAGTTAACACAATGGTTCTCTGCCATAAAATGAAAAAAAAAAAAAAAAATTCAATGCCAAATGATGGTTACCCCTAAAAAAATATTCACTTAACAAATTAAATGGAATATAATAGTTGACCATTCTTGATAGAGGATCTCATCATGCTGGTACTATTTCCTACTTGCAAGGTTTACTTCTACGCTGCTATCACCCTACTGACTTTTGTGTATTTACTTTTCTTCTGCTTGATTGCTTCTACCAAAAAGGCCCGAGCAGGAGCAGATGTTGTGAGCCCTAGTGATATGATGGATGGTCGTGTTGGAGCAATGCGAGCAGCTCTTGATGCGGAAGGCTTTCAGCATGTTTCTATAATGTCCTATACAGCAAAGTAATTGACTCCATGATCATTTCCCTTTTTCTTTCTTCACTTTCAGTTTACATCGGCATGCATTGGAAGATTGCTAGAGGTTTGTCAATAATGGAGATGAGAACATAGGTCCAAAATTTAGAAATGACCAAAACCAGAAATGAAAAAGAAATTGTTTGAAAAAAAGAATATTTGACAGTATATTGATGGGTAGAGTCAAATTTTTCATTAATTTCTTCACCGTTGTTAATTATAAGAATTTGTTTACCAGGTTCAAGATTTAACATCTGTCTGTTATGGCTATGGGGTATTAAAGATCTTTTAGGTGCTTGACATTTTGATTCATTATTTTACTTTATATGTAGTGTTGCCCCTATTTAGAAGTTGTTTTCTTTCTCATTCACTTCAGTTGCCTCGAGTCCATAGTTCACAGAATTCCAAACTCCTTGAGATATGCATATTTTTCATGCAATCACTCCCTTTTTGGTAATTGATCCTTAATTACTTGATGTGTTTCCTCTCTGACAAATCAATTGGGTACCAAAAGAACTTTGCTAATAAGATGGCATTTGTGGATGTTGTTCTCAGGTTCATCCAACTTCATTTTTTTTTATCTGGTAATTGACAATGTTGTATCTCTGTCAATTTTCTGTTGCTAACAGATATGCAAGTTCGTTCTATGGTCCATTTAGAGAAGCACTGGACTCAAACCCTCGGTTTGGGGACAAAAAGACGTAAGTTGTAATTTGTTTTTGAAGTAGAACTTTCTTTTGTATACATTCATCATTATTGATGCTAACTTTGCTTAATAAATTTGGCTGGCCTAATTGAAGTTATCAGATGAACCCAGCAAATTACAGAGAGGCTCTGACTGAGTTGCGGGAAGATGAGTCTGAAGGAGCTGATATTCTCTTGGTTGGTTTATATCTATACACACTCATAAAACACTTTCCTCTTTATATGTTTTTTATTCAAAATTGAAAAAATCTGGATTTGCAGGTGAAACCTGGTCTTCCTTACTTGGATATAATAAGGCTGCTCAGGGATAATTCTCCTTTGCCAATTGCAGCATATCAGGTACTTTTTTCGCTTGTCCTAGAAACAGCTTAGGACATTCTTTATAAATATTTAGTAAAATAAAAATAATTTGAACTTAGAAATGAAGACTAAGCTAATTAATAAAGAATGGAGTCACGTACAACATATATATGTTTGATAAAAGGAATTTTTTTAGTGAAGCTTGATTTACTATACTGCTGTGTGTATGAGATGTGAAGGTTAGAATTTAGATTGCATCATATGCCCGTAGAAGAAAAGCTCTTTATACTTCTATGTGACACTCTGGATCATGGAAACCTGTTTGTTTTGCCTTCTGTTTTCATTTTAATTTCCAATATCTCAAGATTTCTAATCCTATTTATTTCATGGCAAAGGTTTCTGGTGAATACTCAATGATAAAAGCTGGCGGTGCTCTGAAGATGATTGATGAAGAAAAGGTAATGATGGAGTCACTAATGTGCCTCCGACGGGCAGGGGCTGATGTCATACTCACTTACTTTGCTCTACAAGCTGCTAGATGTTTGTGTGGAGAGAAGAAGTGAGATTTCCTGAACATTCATGGCATTGTTCATCATAAACGGCTGGAAAGCTCCATGTATTTTCCCAGCATGGACGGTTAAAAATATTGCTGGATTTTATATGAAATGCATTGCAATTCACTTATCAGCTCATTGTTGTTGTTAAGATAAAAGCATGCAGTTGCAAAGGATTTTATTCCATAATCTGGTCTATTTGGTGCTGAAATAAAGTGTATGTTCAGAAATAGATGTTTAAGACTCTATCCTGCTTCATGGTCTTGCATGGAATACAATTGAGTAGTGATACTTGCACAATCAAAACTACTCGATGATTTTATTCTCTGAGAAATGAGTAGGTCCCACAATTGTATCTGAGATCTGTTCCGGTCTCAGCCATTATGGGCTACTTTGATTGTACAAATAACTTTTTCCATTTTATAGTAACAGATATTGAATATTATATTATCTTAAAGAGGAAAAAGGTCAAAAACATACGACAATGTCATGAACTAAGTTATATTCGTCTTCTTGGCCATCTGCCTCGAAAAACGATTACAGAAAAAGCAGATCTAATAAAAAGTTTTGACATTACTTTCTAGGATACAATTAAACAAATCTTGGCGCCCCCTTTATGATCCTATGCTTTACATAATGAAAGGGAGATCCCCATGCCATTGTTCCTAAACTCCTAGCGAAAAAAAAAAAATTTGGAGATCACGAGGCCTGAAAAAACCTTTCAGCACCAAATTTGTACAAAGTTGAGGAGGCATATGTACCGTACAAATCCTAAGTGTTTAGGGATAAACACATGCTCAATCCATTAATGTGAAAAAACGTGAATTGGACGTAAACCTTGGAACATGTATTTATCATTGTTTTTTTTTTGTCTAATTGTGTAAATCTGAGTGAAAGAATACAAGTGAAACTAGCATTTTCCTTACTTGGTTCCATGCTTATGAGCCATGTTCGTTCAGATACCTCTCTGCAATGGAGGCATGAGTGGCAGCTCCAATAGGCAGACTATCTTCATCGATCATGAAATATGGAGAGTGTACTGTGTGAACAGACCCTAATGTTTCATTCCTTATTCCAATGTAGAAAAAAGCTGCAGGAACCACCTGGGAGAAGAAGGAGAAATCTTCGGCACCCATCACAGGCGAAACAAGCCGGAAATTGGTCGGACCAAGCAAATCAACGGTCACCTTCTTCACATGTTCATACATTTGATCATCGTTGACTGTGGGAGGATAAATTGTGTACTCCTTCTCAAAAAAGTCCACTTCTGCTTTGCATCTGAATACGCTGGCTTGCTCCACGATCACCTGTTTCAAACAATGCAGTTTCAGTTAGCTCATTATTAACTACTAAGTAGATTGAAAGCACTAGGTAAACGTTGGAGTTAGACAACTCTAACTAGGATTATGTTCTAATATATTTTGGTTTTGATTTCTCAAAATATTTGTGATAAAAGAGAGTGCAAGTGTATCTAAATCATGCGAAAAATACATTTTATCCACGTATAATATAATCATAATTTTAATTTATCCACCCGTAGTTTATAGGTTTAAAGTGTTATAAACATAATCTGTAATTTGCACCATCAACATTTTATTTATCTATGCTAATTTTTTATTCAAATTTATTCTGTCGATCATATGCTCTCTAATTTGATCATAATTTCATCTTATTATTTCTAATTTTCTTTTTTGCTTAAATTCAAAATCCTAAAAAAAAAAATTACTTTTGATTTTTACAAAAATTTCTTCAGTTTCAAATTTAGACAAAAAAAATTAAAAACGATAAAATGCAATTAGCAATTAGGATCAAATTAAAGAGCACATGATTAATATATGATAAAATTCATTAAATTTGGATGAAAAATTAACTTTAATGATACACTTTACAAATTAACTTTTTATGATATTTTAAATTATGAGTCACAATGGGTAAACTCAAACTCGGGTTATACATCAAGTAGGTAAAAAGTATTTTTTCCTTAAATCAAATCTTAAGAAAAAATTGTAATTTGCCTTTTATTTTATGTTCTTATATTTATTATAAAATTAAAAAAAGTGTAATTTATAAATTTTTATGATAAAAAGATAATTTTAAAAAATTATTATAAATTTTTTTGTACAATTATTATTTGTAAAGTTCTGACAAAAATATCGCTTTTCATACAAAAGTTGTAAAAAAACATAAATGAATTTTACAAATTTGTCTTAAAATAGTAAAAAAGGGTCTTATGAAAGAGAACTGCTATAAAGTACATAAGGTGTTATTAAAAGTTATTTTTTAAATGAATAAAACATTACTGTAGTTACATGAATTTTTTTTTTTAATTTGATCTTTTATTTAATTTTAATTTTGGTAACAAATTCAATTTGATTTAATCAGATTTCTTTGTCTATTTATTTCTACTCTTATTAATGAAATTTAAGATATGAAAACTCAAAATTAATGTGGTGTCATTCAATACTTATATGACATTTTCATATTCTATACCTACCACATAATAATTAAAAAGGAAGGAGTAGAAACATATATAACATAATTATTTTAATTTTTTTATTATTTAATACAATGTTGTTTTAATATTGATTGACACTGTATTTTTTTATATAAATTATATTTAATATCTATATAAATATTGAAAGACATCGTATCAGATTTTAAATTTTTAAATCACTATTTTAGTTAATAAAATGTGAAGTAAAAATACAAGAGGATTTGATTAAAGAAATTTAAATTTATTAAAGACTAAAATGAAAATAAAAAATAAAGTAATTGAAAAAACTTAGATCTGTGAAAGGTTAAAATGATATTTATCTTTAAAATTCGATTTCCTGTTTGTGTAAAATTTTTTCCACTATCAATGAATAAAATATTATAAAAAAAGTAATCATAACTAAAAATTTTATCAATAGTAAAAGAATATTAACAGTTTTTTAATAACATATTAGAAATAATTAAATGATAATGTAAAACTTATTTGTATCGGTAATAAATTAAAATTAAATTCAAAGTTAAAATGGTAAAACTTTTGATAAAAAGCATAAAAAAGAGGAGTGCAAGGTGAAAATTACCTGCTCAATTCTTTCCAGAAGCTGGTAAAAACTTGTGTTAGAGAAAGCTCTGAAAGTTCCACCAAGGACCACCGTGTCCGGAATGATGTCAAGACTTTTGCCTCCATTAAAAGACGTCACCGAGACAACCTGAGTTATAGACACACACACAGCCAATAATATCAGTCGGACTTATCCATACACGCAGATAAGATTTCTTCTTTGACAGCATAATTGTTGAAATTTATAAAAATTGAATGAAATATGACAACAAGGACAGACCTGTGAGTCCAAAGGGTTGGCTTCACGAGAAACAAGGCCTTGTAAGCTAATAACAGCAGCAGAAGCGGCCAAGAGAGGATCAATAGAGTGGTGAGGGTTTGCTGCGGCAGCCATTTTGCCAGTAATGACAACTCTGAAGAAGCCACAGCCAGCAAGAAGAGGACCTGGCAGAGACCCTATTATTCCAGTTGGGTGTTCATGTGATACATGAACTGCAAATATGGCCTCCACATCCTCCAATGCACCCTCTTCTATCATTCGCTTTGCTCCATTGCCGGCTTCTTCCGCTGGCTGGAATATCAGAATTACTGTTCCCTGTAATTAGATTTGCGGTGTTAGTGTAGGTCTAATGTGTATTCACAGCATTAGTACACCTAATAATCTATTATTATGTATATAAAAAGATGAATAATGATGATTACACATTCATCCTTTGAAACAATTATAGATAACAATAATTGATACGTGATAACGTGAATTTAGATGTAAGAAAAAGAACAAGAAGGAATCACTCATGAATTCAGATGTAAGAAAAACTATCTTGAGAAGATTGGCCAATAATAATCTGGTGTGTGATTAGAGGGTTGACGTTTTCCTAATCCAATTACATACTTAATGTTTTTATTTAAGCTGTAAAAAGCAAAAGACCATATTTAAGATGTCTATGATAGAAGCTCTCAAATAAACATTGTCTATGTAGACACTGTTATATCTTAACACATAATTATAAATTAATGACATTAGCTTGGAACAAGGAAAAAAGTGTGTAAAAAATTTCTATGAAGATATTTTTTCTGTTATAAATACTATCCTCTACTGTGATTTTATAAATAATAGACCTAATGGCAGACAAGATTCCTATACTTATTTGAGATTTAGTTTATTTATGGCTTGGCGTTGTCCGGTTCTTGACTTTGAATGCACAGGCTGCTACCTAATTAAACAATCACTAAAAGGCATCTGAATTTGTCCTCCGTAATATAAAGGCATTTGAGTTTGAAGGGACAGAAAAGTTAAGTTTTTGCTTCTTATACACAGTAACTTAACTTTTCTGCATGTCCTATACTTTGAGATTCCTTTCTCTTTAAACGAGAAAATAAAAAAAATGAACAGAAAGACCAAAATATTAAAGAAAAACTCCGAGCAGGCCTATAGTATCACGTGCTCTATATATTATGCTACATGACAAATGGAACTTTATTGATTTTGAGCATTATGGGGTTCAACGACCATCATTTAATGTTACCTCAGAACAAGTTCGCCCACACAGTGATGCCACTGATAAAAGTTTTGAATTCAAAGTATTGGCTAATGGATAGACATAAACAAGAACTGATATTCAATGCTTTGGCATCTACCACAGCAATAATGACGGGTATATATCCCAAAATCTAAAGAGAAAGATGCAAGCTTGTAACATCTATATTGAAATTCTAATTAATTATGAATCTGTTAAATCCGTCATGAACAAATATGTTTTGTTTAGATAGGATAGAAGATTCAACTATTAACAAAGTCTAAAAATCTATTTAGTGTCAATATGCAATCTAACAAACATAGGTTTATTTTTGTTTCTGTGGGATCAATATCCAACTCATATTGCAAGACATTATACATATAGCAAATGAAATATGTTAGTTTTTCTAATTATTTCTTAAGTAACATTTTAAGTGATAGTATATACAAAGTAAAAGTAAAAATTGATCCAATTACTTCACTTACTATTCTGTGTTCTGATAAGCAATGTTTGTCAGTTTTGAAAATGACGATCTATATATGGGTCTCTTCTTGGGGCGATAGAAACTGAGGATAGAAGACAAACATTTCCTGAAACTACAAAGACAGAAGGCACCGACTGTCTAGTTATGGAACCTGGCTGCTAGACGATGAATGATGTCAAAAACTTAATAGTTTTCGTATAAAGGTAGCTAAAAATTACAAAAAAAAAAAAAAAAAAAAAAGAATGATGGTGACACGACCTGCGAGGGAATCTCAAAATTTTACTTAATTTAATTAGGTTTTTTATATGGTTGCAAAATCCATTTTAAAGGGTGATAACATGCTTAAGCATTTAAGCCTTAAAGCTTGAAATATTAAGGCGAGTTTCATATGAATTGATCATATTTCGAAAGTGAAAAAAAAATAAATAAATCGGATAAATTACTCTACTATTTTGTGATATTTTATTAAATTTCTTAGATTCTTATAATTTAAAAATTTTAAATTAAATTTTTATATTTAATTTTCATTTCTAATCAACTAATTTTTATCCTATTAGATTTTATTAGTAATTGACCTACATAAATAATTATCTATTAATAATTTATGAAGTAAGAGACAAATGATCCATCATTTATCTTTAAAAAATAAATAATTTTATAAAATATTCTAATCCACTCTCAGTTATTTGTTACTTTAATATAAATATTTTTTGTATGAAAATTCTAAATCAATAATAGTTTAATTATATCAAAGGACTGTTATCTATATGCATTAATTGTCAACAAAATTTAATAAAAAAATAACATGAAACATTTAATTAGAAATAAAATATAAATATAAAGATTTAATTTAAAACTTTTAAATTATAAAAATTTAAGTGAAATTATATAGAATAACAGAAAAGTTTAATCAAATGAATATTTTAAAAGATGATCATAAAAGTTTGCAACAAAATTAAAATTTTAGACGTCAGAAAATAAAAGTAAGTATATCAATCGATACGAGGTGTAACCATAACTAATAGTATTCTTAGAGAAAATAATTGAGAAAAAGAGAAATTAAAGACGAAGAAGTGATTGGCAAAAGCGATTTCAGAATTAAGGTTGAGCCATAATAAAAATATCGAGACAAAAGAGCAGACAAGAAGAAGAAAATAAAAGCAAAATGGTCCAGTTAAAACAACAAGTCATACAGAAAGCCCTTTGGGGGAACAAGTAATTTGCTGCAGGAAAAGCTATCAGCCCCACCTAGAAATTTAAGCCAAAGGTAAAACAATGCACAACTAGGTGAAACTCATATTTTACTGTGATATCAATCTCGCTTTTTTACTTTTTACCTATGCAGGCTTATGCGAAGTTTTGCAACGGATGGCCGCATAATTAACAGCTTTTCCTTGGTTTGTTGACAGGTGGTATTTCATAGAGTAATTTACTTTGAGAAAATGATAGTCATGGAATAACTTTCACATCAAGTCTCACGCTTTTTGTAAATCAAAAAGGCTATTCAGTCTTTTTTTTTTTTTAACGGATTACAAAACTAATACGAAATTTAATGTGAAATTATCATTATTCATGTACCAAATATCATCGAGTGATAAAAAGAAAATAAAAATCACAAGATCTCTCAAATAATTTTTTTTTTCCTCTTTTTTAGCCATCCAAAAGTGGGGTTACTTTAGTAAAAATGACGGCCCACTGTGATGTTGTTCAGGGGCTATAGCCCACTAAATTATAATTTTTTTATTATATATATATAATTTTTATAAAGAATTATTAAATTAATATTTTATAAATTAAAATTATTAGATTAATCTCTTAAAAAAAAATCCCTCACCCTCCCTCTAGAGAAGCAGAAGTTGCAGCAAGGCTCCATGTGCATTAGTGTAACTACCGAGTGGTCTATGAAGAAAAACAGAGTCAAAATTTTGTGGCGTGTGATGGTGGGCTCTTCCAGAACTCACACTGGGTACAGGTTTTTTTTTTTCTTTATTTTTTTGTAAGAACTACTTAGGAAAATGTGCCAAGCACCACTTTTAATGCAAAATCTACGCTTACATCCATCCTACTCACCCCCGCTCTCCATCTCGCGTCTCCGTCAAAAAAAACCTACTCCCACTTCTTAACTCTAGCCCTCTCTGCAACACGTGAGAGAGAGAGAAGAAGAAGAAAAGTGAAAATAAGGTTACTTTCGCATTTTCGTATTTTTATAGTTATTCTTTAGGATTCTTAATTAAAGGAGAAATGAGAGAAATTTGAGAAAAAAACATTATTTTAGATTTATGAAAGTGAGAATTAAAAATTGGAAGTATTGCCACCCCTTTCTGTCAAGAAGGAGCAGATAAAATGAAGGTAAGAGTATCATTTTTTTTTTCCTGGGACGTAAGAAAGGGAATATTAGTTTTACTTTCATTTATCTTTTCTCATGGAATTTAAAATTCAGATACCCATTCTTATTAGAAAGAATGTGTACAAAAGTGAAGATCAAAATAAGAAATTATACAAAGAAGTACAATACTATATTAGAACATTAATAACAAAGAAAATAAGGTTAAGATAAAAAATTATAGATGAAAATATTTTTTTCAACCAAAATGATGTATTTCCCATGTAATTTGTTGAATAATAAGGTTAGTTTTATTTTCTTATTTTTACTATCTATTTACAACTTCGTACAAATAAGTAGAATTCAAAATTTTAAATTTCACTCATACATGAAAAAGTATGGATAGATAATGAAAAGAAGAATATAAATTTAGAATTTTTTTTTTAAACACTAAAAATATTCTGCTTAATCAAAAGTAATTATCTTATGGTGTCAAAACAAGCACCTAGTCATGGCGCCTTCCTTGAGTCAATGTCCCCTTTGACCGTTTGCCGAATATGCATAGCTAATATGAGCCACATATGCGTGAATTTCTGTCTAAAGGGACTAACTAAGCCCTTTAGGAAAAGATTTCAACACTATATCCAAACAATCTTTTCTTCTTTTTTTTTTTTTTAATTTAATTAGCATTGGCTATCTCTAAGAAAAGAAATTAGATGTTCATATAATTTTAACCGATAATATATTAAAAATGACTGACTTTTATATGTATTAATTTTCCAAAAATGAATTCAGTGGTGAGAGAATGTAAGAACAAACCTTCAGTAAATGCTCCCGAGCCTTCAAGATTTTGGCAGCGCCAATAAGCATAGCTACATGAGCATCGTGCCCGCAAGCATGCATCTTGCCAGCGACTTTGGATTTGTAATCCCATTCCACAGCTTCCTAAAATGGAAAAACTTACCCTACATTATATGTATATGTCCTTTTTTGTCCCCCTTTCCCAGAAACATAAATATTAAACCCAATTCAATCTAAACATGATTCCCGGCCATAAAAACGGTGGCTAAATGCATAGAAAATTCAAATATCTAGTTTCAGGAGAGAAATTAAAAAATTAAAAATAAGCTTCACCAATGCACAATAACTTGCATAAATTACACTAAATTTCGTGAATCTAACTGCTTTTGTGATTTAGCTTTGTACAGTCTAAAGTACATAACCAAGTACAAATATGTTTCAAACAAGGTGTCCTTAATATTTAATATTTAGGTACACACTTAAAAGTTTTATTATCTGTCAGAGTAAATACGACAATTGAAAAATATCTTAAATTTAAATATTTCATATCAAGATAAAGAAAGGATAATTATTATTATAGTTAATCTAAGAACTACGTTACTATCTTAAAAATAAAAATTATTAATTTAAATAAATTACTTGAAAACATTTATTTTAAAAAATAATCTTCCATGACCATACAAAAAAAAATGATGTTTTTGTTATGCTTCCCTTTTGAAAAAAAGAAAGTGCATTATGAATTTTGTTCTCCAAGTAAGGCACATAAACAAAGCACTAGCTCAAACCTGAATAGGGAGTGCATCCATGTCAGCTCTGATCGCAACAAATGGAGGTCCGCCGGTGCCGATCCATGCTCGAATACCGGTCTTGGCTAGCGGATACCGATAATTTATTTCCATCTTATCCAACTCCTCTCTGATCAAACGGCTCGTCTCGAATTCCTCAAAAGCCAGCTCCGGATTCTCATGGATCCTCCTCCGAACCCGCTTCAACCACTCAGACATCTCCGGCTGGCGCGCCAAGCTCATCACCGCTTCAGAGCAGGCCGGAGTCCACACCTGGCAGTCAGAAGCCGCCGTTTCACGGCGAGTCTGGTTTTTGCAACCGACGGCTAAACACGGCAAAGCAGATGATTTGTTGTTCGGATTGTAACAGCGCCGGTCGCCGCCGCCTCCAAAAAATACGCCGTCGTAAGAAGTGGAGGCAATCGAATCGGCGAGGGAAATCGTTGACTCCATCGGAAACGAAACGATTAAAAAGAACAGAATCGCTGTAGATAGCAAAGAGTTTAGAATTTTCATTTTGTTCACTGAGAGAGAGAGGGGAAGACTGTGTTTCAGGGAGGGCAAAACGGAGGAGGTGAGAGGAGAGCTGAGGAGGAAGAAAGGTTGAGAGACAGAGAGAAGGTGAGAAAGGAATTTAAACACATGGTGATAAACAGAGAAGAGAGAGAGAGGGTTGCGGAATTTGAGCACGTGCGCAGAACACCAGGGAAATGTAGCAGTATTTTGATTGAACAAGGCGTCTAACACCGGTAGATGGGCCCATCATTTTCATCAGAGTTTTCCACAGAAACGGATTAACCCTCTGCTTCGAACTGTTTCCGTCCTTTGAAAAAAAAAATCCCCTTATTACTCCGCTTCCCACTCTGCTTCGGATGTAGATAGAAAAAAAAAAAAGTGAAAATAAGTAAATAGGAAATGAGAGAGAAACAAAGAAAATATATGATAGGAATGTGGTTAGGGAAGGTAAAATGGAAAGATGTTTACGAAAAGTCAGTTTAAAGTTATCTGATAATATTTAAAAGCTAAAATGAATAGAAGGGATATTAATTCATTTAATAAAAAAGTTGTTGAAGATAATATTTATAATTTATTTAATTTAATTTTTTATTTAAAATTTAAAATAAATATTTTTGAATAAAAATTATTATATTAAATTAAAAATATGAAAATTATAACATTGTTACATATATGTTGATAAATTTAGCAATTGTGACCCATTTTTTTTCATCCATTCATATCTTATGTTACACGGATACCGGTATACGGACACGAAGAAATACGGACATGGACACGGAGATACGATATTTTCAAAAAATATAGGATACCGACACGTGGGGATACGTGTAAATAATAAAAATATAGGGGTACATTTACAAATATTAAAAAGTATTGTGCTTATTTGTAAATATATATTGTAATTATTATTTTTTTCATATGAAAATAAGTACTCATAATATTAAATAACATGACATAACAA
>JANHAO010006186.1:0-21689 GCA_026873985.1 Saraca asoca
TGTATATACATGGGATTATTAAGTGAGAGGGATTGTCCACTCACCTTGAGCACCAAACTGTCAACTGAAGGAAATTCTACTGTAATCTCACAACCGGGATACCAATGTTCTCATCACTTTTCCAAAGAGGTTTCAGAAGCAGTTTCACAAAAAGAAGCCATTTTTCAGAAATTTCACACTGAAAGGGTTTTACATAATGAACTTGAAATCTTAATACACGATTACTAGAAAATAAATCTTTTGTTCTACGATTATTCATTAGGGTCTAAAGTATTAGTATGTAGCTCAGTCGGAGTTGGAATGCTATCGGTGAGCCTGTGGAAGCTTTAGAACAAACAGTGCTATTTAGATCATTTAACACAATATCTTGAGAAATCAACTTTAGAGTTATTAGAAAATAAATCTGATAATTTAGGATTACTCACCAGGTCTCAAGGAGTCTACCCTTAGCTCATCGCCGGCTGGAGTGCAGCGGCCCAGAAATCACTCTTGACCGAACCAGTTAAGAGGAGAAAGAAGAAGACAAAACCAAGTTCTTCTTACTTCTTAAACGTACTGGGAAGAAGAAAAAGAGACGGCCACCGTAAGGAGAAGCTCCACCGAAGGCCAGCTCTTGCCGAAATCGCCTTGTTCGGCTGAAGAAGACACTAGACAGAGCGCTGCTCCATCGAGAAGGAAGGAAAGAACTAACGCAAAAGATGGCCAGACTCTTTCCAGCCGAACGCCAGCTCCATACTGTCGGAATGCTCGTCGGCGTCGCTCAAGCTCTGGAAGTCTGCCTGGAGAAGCCGTCGGACCCCGCGAAGAAGAAAAGAAGAGGAGCCAAAATCGGGGGGGGCGAATGGGGGGTGTCGGGCTTTTGGAGAAATCCAGCAAAATATCAACCCCCTCCCCACGTAACCGGAAATCAATTGGGCAGGTCACAGGCTAATTTTCACTTTGGCCCAAAACTTTCCCTAATTTCAAAATTTACCCCAATCGAAATCGAAACTTTTCATTTCAGTCCCTATCAATTTTTCAGTTTAGTCCTTTCAAATTTTAAAATTTTATTTTCAATTTTCCCCTTTTATTTTCTAAATTTTTTTGGGTATTACACTTAGTTTGAAATTAAATTCAAGCCTAGACCAGCGATAAAAGGGCAAGCTCTAGTGGACTTCATAGCAGAATTCACTAGCCCCATGCAAGAGGAAGTAGAGACATTGAAATTTCCAAGTTGGGAACTATAAGTCAATGGGTCACCTAGTGAACAAAAAGTCAAGGCAGGGGTACTCCTTATTAGTCCAGAAGGGCACAAAATTCTCTACACCCTAAGGTTTGATTTTCAAGCCATGAATAATGAAGCTGAGCACAAAGCTTTGTTAGTCAGACTACGACTAGCCAAAGAGGTACGAGCTGAAAGAATAAAGATTTTTGGTGATTCAAAGCTTGTGGTCTACCATATGCGAGGAGAGTACCAAACTCGAGGTTCAAAGATGGCAATTTACTTGCAGAAAGTCCAAGAGTTGTTAAGATCATTTTAGCATTACAAGGTCAACCAAATTTAACGAGCCCAAAATGCACATGTCGATGCCTTGGCTCGCCTTGCCACAACCAAGGATGCTGACTTCCTGGGGGTAATCTTGGTAGAGTTCCTTTCATCCCCGAGCATAAAGTAGGAGGATATTATCATGATGATTGCCAAGATGCTGGGCTCCTAAATGAATCCGATCCTAGACTATTTGCAAGATGGGAAGCTACCAAAAGATAAGCTTGCGGCCTGAAGGTTATGAGTTCGGGTAGCCAAATATTACATCTATGATGATGTGCTATACAAGATATGGTTTTTGACCCCACTTTTAAGATGCATCGATGGCCCAGATTGTGATACCATCCTAGAAGAAATTTATGCCGACCATTGTGGAAATCATGCTAGAGGGATTTCTTTAGCTCAAAAAGCTCTTCGGTAAGGATTCTATTGGCCTGATGAAATAAGATGCAGTTGAACTCATCACGATGTGTGAAAAATGTCGAAGATTCACAACAATCCTACCAGTTTACCTGTGGCAATGGTCAATCCATGGCCCTTTGCAATCTAGGGAATAGACCTTATGGGACCGCTACCTATAGCTTGCAAAAATTGCAAACATGCAGTAGTGGCTGTAGATTACTTCACTAAACGAGTAGAAGCAAAAGAGCTCACGGAGATTTCATCTATAAAGATCGTGAAATTTGTATGGAGTAATATCATCTACAGATTTGGAGTCCCCTAGCAGATTGTAACCAATAATGGGACTTAATTCAACAATCAGCAATTCTTTGAGTTTTGTGATTATCTTAAGATTACGAAGAGCTTTTCGATCATAGACCATCCACAAGCTAGTGGACAAGAACAAGATAATCAAGCACATCTTGAAGATGAAGTTAAAGGCCAAAAAGGGAGCGTGGGCAGATGAACTACCAAAGGTGCTTTAGGCTTACAGAACTATGGCTTGTAGCATCACCAAAGAAACTCCCTTTGCGATGGTATATGGATCTGAAATGATGATCCCAATAGAACTTAAGGTGGCAACATAGCGAAGGATCATATTTGATCCAGAAGATAACAATCAGCTGCTCGTCGTGAATCTAAATCTCGTAAATGAGATGAGAGAGAGAGCTCACCGTAGGGTCCCAACCTACCAACAACAGGTCACAAGATATTATAATAGAAGGGTCCGACCTCAAAATTACAAACCCAGTGATCTTGTTCTATGCCTAATACTTCCTGGCACATGCAAGGCCAACGAGGGGCCCTTGGGGCCAAATTGGGAGGGCCCATATCTTGCTAAGAGAGTTATTGGTCATGGAACTTATCATCTAGCCAACTTGAACAGAACAAAATTTTCTCAAGCTTGGAACTCTGAGCACCTTCGCCCCTACTATCAGTAGAGGCCTGAATTTTGTAAATTACTCAAAAATATATGAAGGCATGTAAGTGTTCCTCTGAAATTTTTATATACATATTTTATTATTCCTAAATAAAATTTCAATAAAGTCTTGCACAAGGAGTGAGCAATGTATTAGGCAGAATGCTAGCCAAAATCACAATCCATTAAAGTCTTCATTCCTGAAAAATTTTATCGAATCATGCTTATAGAGCAGCCAATTATGGAATTAGGAAAAAATAAACAAGTATAACAAGAAATCCATTCAATAATTTATCCAATGAAGCGAGGTTTGTACAGTATTACAAAATACATTCAAAAGTTAGAAAGCAAAATTGTCAATTACAAAGGTCAGGGTCTAAGGGGTAGGATCTTCAGGAGTTGGACCCTTGGGAGTAGAGCCTTTGCAAAGTGAAGAGTTGGCGAGAGCAGCAGCAAGGTCACCTATCATTGGACCTCTAGCAGTTTCCATAGGTTATGAATTACTCTCCAGTTGGGAAGAATTCCTAGCAAGAGGAGCCACAGTCACAAACTCTGTACCCTTTTTGGAGGAACTAGCTTTAGTTGCCTTTTTCTTGAAACGCTCCACAGTCACAAGAGCCTCTCGCCAAAGAAGGAGAAGTCCAGTTCAGGATGATGCCTCCACAAAGTGTACAGAAAGGTAGTGCTAGTCTTAGACTCTGCTTTCTCTATCGCTTCCATAACTAAAAAGGTAATCTCTACCCTGATCTTGGCAATCTCCTCTTTCCTAAGAGTAACTTTCTTCTTTGTCACTTTTGACTCTTTCATAGTGACCTCAGCCCACCGTTTGACTTCCCTACTTTGCTACTTTGTTGAACTAGCATGTTGCTCCAAGATTTTGGCCTGTTGTGCTGCCTAATTAACGTATTGGAGAGCCTCATCCAAATCAATCCTCGTTTTGGCCAAATCATTAGTCACATGGCCAAGGTTCAATGCAACGGCTTCATGATCCGCCACTTCACGAGATAAGGTGACTTCAGCATCCCTGACCTTCCCCCTCAACTCTAGCACTTCAGCGGTGGCAATAGTCAGATCTTCCATGAGTTTTGCATTCTTCTTATCCTCGGCTTGGAGTGCCTCATCTACCTTCATCATTGTTAACAAATTTTGAAAAGCTAAATAGTCGAGTTAGACTATGAAGAGAGTAAGAAAGAAAAGATATTACTTACCACTAAACTGTGATGAACTCCGTAGCCCACTAATATCCTAATGGAGAAATCCTCAAACTTTAACACTTTGGTCCTCTTATGAGGTCCCAGGATCATGTTAATGTTGTCTACCAAGAAGTCAGCATACTCTTCTGTTTTAGAGCCAGGCTCGACGGATCGCCCCATAACCTCAATCTCTAGCACAGTTCGTTTATGAGTAGCAACCTCCTTCCCCTTGTCTATTTTTCTGTTTTTTAGCAGGGAACTTAAAGAGGGTAGCGACCTCGACTATAACTGCCACTTCGGGCTAGGAGGTGGGAACTGGCCCCTACGAGTGTGCTATTATCAAAGTCGAAGGTTGGCTTTCAGTAGTGGGAGCTACACTGGCATCAGGAGCTAATAAGGTCTCTTCCTTGTTAGATGATGGCGACAAGAAGATAAGCTTCATTATCTCTTCATAATCACCAAAGTTAGCTAGGCCAACCTTCTTCACTTGATGAATCCCTATCTCCTTGGTAAGCTCAGTATCTAGAGCCAGAGCAAGTCTGTGGGAGCAAAAAAGGCTCTCGTCAAAGCGAAAATCATTTTGGAGATCGTCTGAGGCAGCGAATTGATCCAGTACCTCAAGCTCCTCAGCTTCAAAGTTCAATTTTGCCAGTCCCCTCTACAAGGTATAACAAAAGTTAGAGTTAAAGAAGTAAATATGAACGAATCATTAAGCTCACACATCCTCAGCTCACTCACCAGGAATAAGAACAAAATCAAAATTCTTGAGGTCACGTAGGAATGGGCATGAGATATAAAACCAATGGGTCTTATAATTTCCCACTTGAATCTCCCTTTAGTGTCCCTCTACAGTAGAACCCTCTTATGCTCCATCAACCGAGCTAAAAGGTAATACAGCCCATCTGACGAGCTCGCACGCCTAATACTATATAGATAGCACAGGACCTTAATCGATGGTGGTGGGAGACCATTCCTTAAATAAATCAGTGCCAGGGAGATAAGTTAGGTATAAGAGTTTGGAGTGAGTTGAAACAAACTAAGGTTCACCTTATTCAAAAAGTTAACGATAAATGGGTGCATCAGGAACCTAAGTCCCATGACAAGGTATGAGAAGCTAATGGTAACGAACCCCCAAAGTGGATAACGAGCGTAGTCAACTGAGTAAGGCACCATGACACGACATCCTTTATGGAGCCAGTATAATTGGATTGCAAACTGAAGCTCACGATAGTGAACAGATGAAATGTGTAGACTAAACACTTGATGGCTAAAAGGTTGTTGGCTTACAACAGCCCTTTAACCTTCAACAGGATCAGGACGAGCAGCAAAGTCTCTAGCAACCTCACCACTCCTCGAGGTCACCTCATCGAGGTGATGCACCTGTTCTATGCCTTGGGATGAGGAGCTGAGTTCATCGTCCTCACTCCTAATTTGGTGATGATGGCATCTATGACCTACGGCCATTTACACAAAGAAAAAAGGACTGGTCAGGCAACTACAAGTGGACCCTACCTAAAAGCTAAGACTAATAGCTTTCTATATGGCAGGCCATGGGTACCCCGGGTTACCACATCTCAAGACTTGGACTTTAACAAGCAAAAGGGGACTAAAAAATCGAACCACAAAATCCAAAAAACAAACACAAGGCTTGGAGTGGTGATTGCAAACCCTAAAGACTGCTAATGAACCAAACCAGGAAAGAAAAGAATATAGGGAAATCCAAGAATCATTAGATAACAAGAGATTCACTGTGATTGACCAAGGTAGAAAGTTTGAAAATGTGTGTGAAAAATGCTTTCTAAAGAGCAAGACCCAAACAATAATCGAGGAGTCAGAGCGACGCTAACGGCGGCAGGCAACGAAAAAGTAGTTACAAGAATTAGCAAAGGACGAGCAAGCAAAGCCTGGGAGTTTTTGTTTCAAATGACAAAGTGAAAGGGAAGAAAGAGTCCCTTCAGTTTATACCATGCACATCGTCACCATTAGATCTAGGAACCCATCAGCTACCCATGATCTAACGATTCAGCGCATGCCAGTAGCAAGCGGACAACAATATGGCATGCACACCTGTTGAAGATAGGAGTAATCATTACCAACTAGAAGCAAAAATCCAAGAGTTGCAGGTGAAACTCACACAAGCATACCAAACGGCTCGCGAGACTGCATATCACAAGTGATGGCTTATAACTCCCAGCTCACCCCACATCCAAGAAGTGCCTTGAGCACCAAACTTTTAAATGAACAATATCAAAGACCTCACGTCCAAGAAGTGCTTTATACACCAAGCTCTTGTGCAAGCCGTGTCCAAGAAGTGCCTTGAGCACCAAACCCTTGGGCAAATGATATCAAAGACCTCGCATCTGAGAAATGCTTTTTGCATCAAACTCTTACGCAGGCCATGTCCTAGAAGTGCCCCGAGCACTAAACTCTTGCATGGACAATATCAAAAATCCTATGTCCAAGAAGTGCTAGCCACGCACCAAACTCTTATATGGACCACATCCAAGAAGTGCCTCAAGCACCAAACTCTTACATGGACAATACTGAAACCACGTCCAAGAAGTGCCATTGGCACCAAACTCTTGCGTGGATCAAGGCACTTCTGTGCAACCCATCAAAACTTCACATCTAAGAAGTGCTTAAGCACCAAACTCTTGCACGAGCTAAGATGTGTCTATGCGACCTATGTGGACACCTTATCTCACACTAGTGAAGGCACTCAAGCACTCCAGTGCTCGGACTCATGGTCGATAAAGGCACTCCGGTACTCAACTTTGTTGCTAGCTTAAATGAACTAATGTGATCGATTGGTCATCTAGTGTGGCACAGATCCTTTTAAGCCATAATTTATTAGAGTCCTTTCATATTAGTTCAACTAATATTGATTGAAGTCGATTGACTCAATGAACACTTATTTTATTTAATGGTTACCGAGTTATGGTTTGCAAGGACTAATGTTGCTAGCCATGACCTGCTAGATCACTATTATGGCATACTCGAGAAAAACAATAAAAGGTAAAGTTTCATTACAAAACCTCTTTCAACGAGGTAAAATTACATAAAGGATCAAGAATACAAAATGAAGCAAGCCTGTAGATGACTAAGGAAAAGTTGAATGCCAATAAGCTTATAGCCATAATACACAAGAAGAACTGCACGAACTCTTCCCTCACCTAATCTGATAGCTTATCCAAATCGAGTGTTCCCCAAGATGCTTGAAATGGGAGAAATAGTGATAGAAGCAAGCAGAGAGGCTGCATAAGTTTTCCCTAGTCCTTTTGAGCAAGAAAAGCATCCTTCATCTTCTTCAAGCTACTTGGAGGCCTAAAGACATCCGACACCATCGAATAAGAAGACAAGAGAACCAGATTGAAAGGATTGAGTTGTGATAAGTTGCAAGGCCAGCAAGCAAACCAAACAGTTCCAGCTCCTTTGCCTAGTCCTCCTCCGAAGCTTGAAGCTCCTCCCTCGGCCTTGGAACTCATAGCCACTATTGAAAGATGAACAATTAGCTCACCAGAGGACAAAAGAGCAAAAAAAGGGGAGTTAAACTTGTTAGCACCAAAAGAAGGTTATGGACAAGTTCCCAAAGTCCTCAGAGAGGAATACCTCATGGGAACCACATGCTGCAGCCCATTCACTCCTCACAGTCTTATGCAGCAAACCATATATGCCTCAAATTGTTTTGTCAAAGGCCGAAGCTTCCGAAATAAGGAGGCTCAGTCAATACATCTATCTGGTTATTTTGAAGAGCAAAGAAGAAGACTCCTCGCATCTTATATAGGCTCACCGGCCTCATTGAAGAACCCAAAGGTTATCTAGATGCTCTAGATCAAACAATCCATAATTAAGCAAGACTGCCACGCCAATAGTTGTAAAATAAATACATAGTAGGAAGTATAGCCTGGCGCAGATGAAATGAAAGATTGGAGTCTGAGACCACATGGCAGGCTATAAGTATAAACTTTGGCTATACAACAAGCTATAGGTGAAAGACCTGACCATGCTGCAAACTGCAAACAAGGACTTTACTAGCAAAATTCAACTCTGAGTCCGCAAAGTGAACTAAGAGTTAGGGGGCTAATGTTATGAGTTTTCTCTAAATAATGCAAAATAGACTCACTAAAGGCCAAATAAGAGGCAAAGCCCAGCCAGGAAAGGCCTAGATCACCTAACAATCGAGGTCACTTAGCGAAAAGCCCCAGGTCGCCAACCACGAATGCAGGACGCAGGATGAGGACCACTTCGGTCATCCTCTAGAAGACCCACTAGACAAACTTGGCAAGTTCGATCAGCACGGCCTCATGTCGCTAAGATAACAAGCCAAGAATATGTACAAAAGTTCAGTCAACAGCTGAAAACACATATCCTCAACTGACAAGTCAGCCTTCAAAACTGACACATTAGCCCCCCGATAGTCTAATAATGATTTGTCCGGCATTTATTACCCAGCGCCAAACATTTAATGCCCGAAGTGGCAAAAATAATCATTTTACTATCTGTCAAATTACACTTATAACTTTCTCTACTTCTATAAATAGGAGGGGAGACTACTGTAAAAAGTAAGTAAGAAACTGCATATAGATACTTTGCCAGAATAGTGAGAGAACTCTCGCAAAGTGAGAGTGTACTATTATTGTAGCTCTATCAAACCACACAGAGTAACCATTGTTCAACGGAAAATATAAATCACTGTGGACATAGGGGCCTAAATCGACTTTAGCCGAACCACGATAAAAATCCAATGTTTATTATCCTTCCTCTTTTTTATTCTCATATTCCTAATTCAAACTTGCATTTTCAGCTTGTAGTTCGGGGTTTTAAGAACTGTCCCCATTGACTAAGATTTGGATCCTCAAAACCAAATTTTACCATCAACAATATATTTAATATTATCAACATATATTACACAAATTAATTAAAATAAGTAATTATATTTAATTTTAATAAAATAAAAATAAAAATAAAATTTAATATATAAAATTATGTAAAATTATTATTATTATTATTAAACTTATAAACTAATATATAATACTTAAAAAATTTAAGAAAGTTAAAAAAAATAATGTATCACAGTGCAACAATGGCTAGTTACCGACTAGCTATTGTTGCACTAGCTAGTTAACTGGCCGTTGCTTCTTGCACTGTCACTGTAAACAAATATCAAAGGCTAAAAGGCTAGTGGACCATGGACACTACCACATTGGAAATTTGGATAGCAACACTTTGAATCTATCTTTGATCCATTAACCATTGTCTTTCTACAACAGATAGTTAGTTTATTTTTTTTTAATATTTTCTATACTTTATAAATACTCATTCCAACCATTGAAACAAATTATTATTCTTTCATTCTTTAATCTTTCATATTCTCTAAAATTTCTACTACATTTTCATTTCTTTACAAATGTTCAACTTAGTGAAAAATTAAAGGTAGTGCATAAAATTCTAAATTGTTCAATTTTTTAGTATAAAGGAGACACATTAGTGAAACTCTTTAACTCTTTACTTATGTTTTTATGATTCATTTAGTTTTATATTCTTTAATTTTTATAGTATTTTATTGATTTAATAATTATTATTCTTGTTAATTATTAGTAATATCTTTTTTTTGTATTATTAAATTTTAACTATGAATTTGATTGATCCTAATGATATGCAAAACTGTTTGGATAATCAAAATTTTTTGAAAATGTAGCTATCAATAATTCAAATACCAATTTTATAAATACTCCTTCAAGCACATCTGAATTTATATCCCCTCCTCTCCCTCCTCGACTTCCCTCCTTTTCATGCCCTTGTAGTCATAAGAATGTAGACACTCTCTCATCTTCAATTTATTTAGCAAAAAAAAAAAATCAATAAATTCTTAAATAAGGAATCATTTTGATCTCAAAAAAGTAGATGATGTAGAAAAAGTATTTTAAAAACATTATCCAAAATCTTATAATTATGATAGTTATAGTGGTAATAGTACAATGAAATATCATTAGTATTCTGAATATACAGATATTGCAGATGTTTAAAGACCAAATCCCAATATGCCTAGTCAAGATAGTTGTAACTATTAATTATGTAAATGGATTTATTATGCCAAAATGTCTTTTAGTTTAGCAAACTATGTAAAATTAAATGAGCTTCTTCATCACTTTAATCTCTAATGGCATGGTATGAGTATAAACATTAGCGTTAATCAATTGAAAAAAAATTGATAAAATAATTTTAGCCAATTTTTTTTTAAAAAAAATCAAAGGTAGAATTGCACTTACATCTAATATTTGGATATCACCTTCCCAAATGGGTTATGTTTGTGCAACCGTCCATTATATTGATGATAATTTTCTTTTTGAATAAAAGAATTATTTGTTTTAAACCAATTTCGCCTTCACATGATGCATCAACTCTTGGTTTTTTTATTGTAAATACTTATAATGAGTACATGATATCTGATAAAATATTTTCAATTACCATTGATAATGCATTGCTAATACTAGTACTACTACAATTTTATTTCCATCTCTAAATCCTATTCTTAATAGCCTTTTTTTTTCATTCTAGATATGTATGCCATATTTTAAATTTAGTCATTCAAAATGCATTAAAAATTATTTCTATACTTATGCAAAATCTTAAAAATATGATTTTATATATCAAATTAGCACTTGCTAGAAAGTATGATTAAAAGCAATCATATGTGCATATGTTTAAGAAACCTAGGATACCCCCACTAGATATTTGTACATGATGGAACCCTACTTTAAAATTGTTAGACTTTTACTTAGAATATAAAGATGTTATGAGTGCTTTTTATTTAACAAAAATCTCTGATTATCCTCTTGAAAATGCCAAATAAGAAAGGGTAAAAATATGCTTACAATTTTTGCAAACATTTTATAGAACAATTAATCTTTTATCTAGTTATTATTATCATACATCTCATTCAATGCTTAGAGTTTTGCTTAGTTGTAGTTTTGCATTTTAAAATTAGAAGTATTAATGGTTATTGATGGATGCTTACCAAAATAGAATAAATATTTTAGAAATATTTTTTGTTTTTATGTTATAGCTGTAATTACGAATCCTACAGTTAAACAAGAATGAGTAAAAAGGGTATTAACTAGATACCATGTAAATATACAATATGAATTTGATATACAGTCATACATGCATAATATAAATAATTTATTGCAAGAGATTTATTATATATATTATAGTAAATTTAATTCTTCAAGCTCATGCATAAGTTCTTCATCTTCTTCAGAAAGATCTATCTCGTATCATGAAGAATATAATGACTTTTTAGATGCAACTAATGATATCCCTTTAATCAATATTGAGCTTAGTTTTTACTTATTTACACTTATTCTAGCTAATATGTCAAATTTTGATATTTCAAAATGGTGGAAATCACAAAGGGCACAATATCATATACTTTCTCTTATGACTCATGATATTCTAGCACTTCCAATGTCCTCAGTTGCATTAGAAAGTGCATTTTCTCTTGGCAAGCAAATTGTGGATGATAAGCGTCTATCAATGAGTAATGAGAACTTAAAGATAGCTATTTGTTTAAAGGATTTGTTTGATGCAAAAGTTAGACAATAAAATAATTTGAGAAAAAATAGTTCATCATCTGGTGGAAGAGACAAAAGTAAAAAATAATGATGTATTCATATATTATAAATTTGGTTAGGAAAATATTTGTACTCATTTTATTTGTAAATAGTAAAATTTTTCCACATAAAAAATTAACGGGTCTTAATTTATTTTCTTACTATATTAATATTATCCTGATCTAAAATTAATACTAATCATAAAAATTTAATATATGAACTTGTCACAATCATATACAAGACAATATGCATATTAAAAAAAAATTCATTCAAATCAATAACTAGTGATTCAAATTGTAATGATAAGGCATTAAGAATAGGACTTAAAGATAATAATAATAAAGTATAATTATATTTAATGATAATAGTAGTAGTAGTAATAGTAACAGTAGCAGCAACAATAGTAGTAGCAATAATAATAATAGCAGTAGTAGTAGTAGTAATTGATTTCAATTATAATGGATTGTGAAATTAATATTTGAAACATAACTGATTATTTTAACCCGCTTGGTAAATGTCGACTTGAGACTAGGACTAGTACTGAAACAACCTAACTTAGGTCCAACATGGTGAAAAAGTAGTTCGATTTGAGATTGATCAGATGTGTAGCTTTGGCTTGTTGGGATAACCTGATGAGGCTTGTTAACACATTTTAACATATCTAATGTTAGGTTATTTTGTAACTTATGTTAGTGTGCAAATGTGGGATTCAAAATAGTGTATACTTTGTTCATCTGGGAATGTATTAGTGACTTAGTTGATCTAATTGGGCATTTTTTTAGTTGGATGAAGTATGCTATAAAATGTCGAAACATATCAAACATTGTCTTGTTTATTTCAGGCTTATTCACTTATCCTATATGATTATTATGATGTAAAATGCATGACACTTTTCTACTTATTTGCTGACTCATTTAGAAATTTTAGAATTTTAATTTCAATACTTTTTTTTTGCCTATTTGTTGTTTGAAACAAATTACACATTGTCATGTCTGTTTCATTTTCCTTTGAAATTAATATCTAACTATCTAGGCTAAAATTATAATTTGTAAAATGCATAATGTTAAGATATGGATGTTGGACCTAATGGAGTTGGAAATGTTTCAAATGGGAATGGTGATGGTTAACCTCTATGAAGATTTCCTATTTTGAATTATTTCCAAAAAATAGAAGAAGATGGTAGGGTTAAGTGTAAGAGCTGTGGAAAAGAATTTACATGTGACGCTAGGTCAAATGGGATGGTAGGACATAAGCTCCACCAAAAAAGATGTGGAATAGATTAGATGATGTTATGCTATTGTTTCTTATGCATGTATGGAGTTGTTGTTTTTTTTTCCAGTTTAAACATTTATAACAATTTTTGAATTTGAACAACTCATCATTTGGAGTTGAACAATGTCTTAAATCAATTGATGGTTTGGATCATGTGTTGAACAATTTCTGATTTTGGAGTTGAACAATTTCTAAGTTGAACAACCTTTTCTTATGGTTGTGTGCTATTGTTTAGGCTAGATAACAATGTGTTGACCTGTAGCTGGATCATCTATGCATATATATATATATATATATGTTTTGCTATTATTAGGTTACTTTTTCCATGGATAACTTCGATGGGTCCTTAACTAATAGGGCAGTAAATGCTACTGCAAATGTAGGGGCAGTAGCTAGACCTAGCCAACCAACAAAAAAATAGTTGCTCCTAAGAGGAAGAAAGGGACATCAAGGACAAAAAAGAAGCCTTTGGTCAACAAAATTGCCAAAAATTTTAACAAGAAAGAGGAGCAAAGCTTGGGACCACTTCAAGAGAATGCCCCATGAGGAGGTAAGTGAACCTACTACAAAATGCATATATTAAGGGATTATATTTCTTTGTGATAATAAAAAGCATGATACATCAAACATGTTAGGGTATATCCTTAAGTGCCCTGAATACCCTCTTGCTTTGAAGAATGACTCTAAACAACAAGTGCTTGATCTATAGGTTCTACCCCTCATGTGTATAACCTCGAAGATTGTAAGAAAGCCATATCTATTTTTGTCATTTATAATAAGTAACCTTTTAGAGCAGTTGAAGGTTATAGCTTTAAATAGATATGCAAAAGATTTCAATCAAGGTTGTATGTGCCTTTTAAACATACTATAAAAAGAGATTGCATGAAGATGTATTTAGAAGTGAAGGTTAGGTTAAAAGCCTTATTGAAATCTAATTGTGGTAGAGTATGCATTGCCATTAATTGATGGACTAATGTGCAAAATTTGAATTATATGGCATTGATAATTCACTTCACAGATAATAAATGGAAATTAAGAAAGAGGATTTTTAATTTGCCTCACAAACCACAAGAGGGAAACCATAGGAAAACAAGTTGAATCCTGCATGAATGAGTACAGTATAAAGAAATTGTTCACTGTTACTATAGACAATACTAGCTCCAATGGTGAGATGCTAAATATGAAATGTTGTGCCCATATTCTAAACCTAATGGTGAATGAATGGTTAAAAGATCTCCATACCTCAATTTCAATAATTAGGAATATAGTGCAGTATGTAAGGTCCCTCCCTCTAGGTTAGCCAAGTTCAAATAAGCCATTGAGGAAGAACACGTAATTCACAAATCACTTGTATGTCTTGATGTACCAACAAAGTGAAATTCCACTTTTAAGATGCTAGAGGCAGCTGAAAAGTATCAAAAAAGCCTATAAGAGGTTGGAAGATAATAACATTGATTACTCCATTTATGTCATGGAAGATTCCAAGAGAATAGGGCCACCAACATCAATTGATTAGAGAAATGCTAGGGCTTTCAAAAATTTACTCAACATTTTCTATGATGTTACTTTTCATTTTCAAGTTTATTGTATATCACTTCAAATTTTGCATACACTCATCTATCATTAATGCAAATTGAGATTAAGAAATGAAGTAAGGGTGAGATGTATGGCTCGATGTTGCATGTGATGGTAATGGACATGAAAAAAAAAAGTATGAGAAGTATTAAAGAAACATTGAGAATATGAATTCTCTTCCATTCATTGCAAATGTTCTGGACCTTTGATACAAATTGGCCTATGTTATGTGGTCATTTAAAGAAATTTATAGGGAAAATGTGGTAAAAACAATGGTTAAGAGGGTTAAAGATGAATTGGTAATGATGTATGAGTGGTAAAATAATAAGTATGGGCAACCAGGTGCATCTACAACAAGTACTCGTTCAATGGAGGAGTCACAATATAACCAAGCTACAATTGAAAGCCATGCGTAAGGCTAAGAGTGTTGCCTTTAGGTCCTACTTGAAAAAAAAGGACACAATTAAGGCAAAGAATGAGGTGGAAAGGTTTCTCAATGAAGCTTGTATAGATGAAGATAACAACTTTGATATTTTGGCTCGATGGAAGCTAAATTCCTCAAGATTCAACATTTTTTCAAGGATAGCTAGAGATGTGTTGACTGTTCCAATATCAACTATGGCCTTAGAATTAGCATTTAGCAAGTTGAGTGTTAGATGTCTTTAGAAGCTCTTTTACCCCAAAAATGACCAAGGCCCTCATTTGCACCTAAAATTGGTTAAGACCAGAAAGTTTAACTTCTATGACATTGAAGCTAAGATGAATTTGACAAATGTGAAGAAATAGAGTAAGGTATAAATCTGGCCATTTGCTACTTTTTTAAAAAATTTAACATCATATATCCAATTTTATGCTTATTTGTTGTTTTCTTAATCAAATCTAAATGTGTTTATTCTTTGGTAGAAATTCAGAGAGATGGTGCAGTAAATTCCTCCACAACAGTTGTAGTTAGGGGTGAAAGAGCAAGTGGAGCAAGTGTTTCTGTTGGTAAGGGAGAAACCACACTACTTATGGTTGTTAATTAAACAAATTTCAACGCTTTCAATTAGTGTAGGGAGGTAGAAAGTATGAAGTAAATACTTTTTGGTACAGACATAAATTTGACTGAGTGCTGGTTAGCAACATTTTTTGGAATTGCTGGCCAATGCAGATATTGAATGCCACTGATACAATTTGTGTTAAAGCATAGGAAAAATTGCATTTGTTTTGTCCTTTGGTACAGCTTGAATGCATACTTGCATAGTTTTTATCTAGTGGAACAGCTTCTGAAGTTTTTTTTAATGACTTAACTACTTAGTGATGGGTTTTTTTTAGATCAATGATTCTCATTATGTCAACTTGTCAACTATGTTCAGACAGCAAACTGATTAAGTGCAATTGATGATATTAATCATAAATTTATTTGTGTTCAGCTTGTTTATGAATTTTGTTTGTGATGACTGCATGTTTGCTGATTGATGGCATGGTATCAATTCTTTTTTTGGATGCATCTGGTTTATTAATTCTATTTATAATGATGGCATTTGCATGGTATCATAAATTCAGGTTTAATTGGATTTTTTTTGCCAAAAGGGGCTAAATTAAGCCTCAACTTTGCAAAAAAAAAAATCTCAAATCAAATCAAACTGTCAAAAATCGTTGCAAACCGTATAATTCGGATTGCTTCAGGTTCAACAGCCAGATCGATCAGCTTCGATTAGCCTTTCTACGCTGTCTGGAAAAACTAGTTAGGGGCAAATCAAGTAGAAACTTGGTCTAACTCGATTGGTACACAATCCTAATTAGAAGCACTTTTTAACGGGAAAACTAGTTAGGGGCAAATCAAGTAAAAACTTGGTCCAACTCGATCAGTACACAATCCTAATTAGAAGCACTTTTTAACGGGAAGTACTGAAAAATGATCCATTTCTACACATGGTTGGATAAGAATTTCATTCTTCTACTTCACTTACCAAAATTGTGACTCATATATATATAAAACAGAAATTTTAAATCTAAAATTTCTTGATTACTGCAATCACTTATTACTATTCCACACTTAGTTAATTTACTGAGTCCTTTCAATAGGCATAGTGAGCTGCTCTAAACTGATGACTTTAATCAAGGGGCACAAAATTATCCATCCCTTTATATTTATTAATATTGGTTACGTTTAATTATATTATTTATTTTTAATATATAAATTGATTATATTTAATCTACTTTAAACAATACAATTTATTTTGATTTTTTTAATAAACAAATTGAACTAAATCAAATATAAATCGATAATCTTATCAAATTAAAAATAAAAAAATATTTCTTAATACATAAAGCTCTAATACAACAAGTGACTATCAGTGGTAAAGAAATTAATGTGATTAACCTTGCCATATTAAAAAAAAATGTGCAAATCATATAAACAGTTCAAGATGCAAAGCATTCTCATTTTGATCGTCAAAATCACTTACCTATTAATTTCTTTTCTATTGATTGTCTACTTATAATCATGTTGAAATTTTATATATATGTTAATTATGATTTTTAATCTTTTAATTTAATAAAAATTATTAATATGAATACAAAATAAAATATTACATTTAAGAAAGATCAAATATAATTAATTTGTATACTAGTAACTAAAATTATAATTAAGCTTGTTGGTTAATAGTTAGCGTCTACATTCTATGATTTTGGTTTTGTGTAGTGATGAAAAGAATAGGAAAGAGAAGAGCAAGATGCACCTTTTGGAAGTATTTTCCCTTTGCACGAATGCAGAGCTTAACCATAACAGCTACAGGATTGATAAGTAAAGGCTCCACACAACGCTTGAGTTAAATACTGGTGTTTTATAAACGAATCTTACATTTATTTTCTCAATCAATAAGGGTGAACATTATGAATATTTTAATACATTGAGCAAAATATTTCGCGTTTGTTTCAGATCTTTCACAACGCAGAAAACGCACAGCATTTATTAGCTAAAGTCTTATTCTAACATTCTATTAAGATCGACCACCAGATAAACCAAGCCAATAGCACCAATCACATAATTGCTAGAAGATTACTGAATATAAGGAAACGAAAAAAAAAAAAATCTACAAAAAACCCAAAAAGCAGTGTCCACGACCAGCATTATTATGTCTCAGAAGTTTTTTTTTTTTTTTCCTTCTTTTTTTTTCTAAATTATAACTAATAAATATAAGAAAATTTCTCCGCATCCCAGTATTACAACAAGAACTTACCAGATGACAAATATCACAGCTAAAACAGCATACCATATAAAGATAAATCTTGCTCGGGAAATCAATACCTTGTTCTGCCATCACCCTCAGTTATAACATCATTGAAGGTTCCATTACTTGGAATCATTGGCAAGACATGTTCCTGATGAGGTACAATCACATCAAGAAGGTAAGGCCCAGTTGTATCCAACATTTTCTGGATTGCTGCTCTAAGTTCTTCCTTCTTCATCACACGGGCTGCTGGTATTCCACAAGCATCTGCAAACTTCAACATATTTGGAAATATCTCAGTCTCCTTAGATGGGTCTCCAAGATATGTGTGAGCTCTGTTAGATTTATAGAAGCGATCTTCCCATTGAACAACCATACCCAAGTGTTGATTATTCAATAGCATTATTTTAACAGGGAGATTTTCCACCTTGATAGTAGCCAGCTCCTGAACATTCATTATAAAACTTCCATCACCATCAATGTCAACCACAACCGCATCTGGGTTGGCCACAGCAGCTCCCATGGCAGCAGGCAGTCCAAAACCCATAGCCCCAAGACCTCCTGATGTTAACCACTGCCTTGGTCTCTTATATTTGTAAAACTGAGCAGCCCACATCTGGTGCTGGCCAACCCCAGTACTTATGATTGCATTTCCATTTGTCAATTCATCAAGAACCTGTATGGCATACTGAGGAGATATATTTTCCTCAAATGTCTTATAACTCAATGGGAATTCGCGTTTCTTCTCATTCAGCTCTTCTCTCCAAGCTTGAAAATCAAGTTTACCCTTGATTCCTGTGCTCTCCAATATCCAATTGATACCTTTCAGGGCCAACTTCAAATCTGCGCAAACAGACACATGGGGCTGCTTATTCTTTCCAATCTCAGCTGCATCAATGTCTATGTGAACGATTTTAGCCCGACTGGCAAAAGCCTCGAGCTTTCCGGTCACACGGTCATCAAACCGCACCCCAAATGCAAGCAACAGGTCACTTTTATCAACAGCATAATTAGCATAGACAGTTCCGTGCATTCCAAGCATTTGGAGTGAATGTTCATCAGCAGTGGGGTATGCTCCAAGACCCATCAAGGTGCTAGCAACAGGGATTCCTGTAAGCTCTACAAAATGCCTCAATTCCTCACTTGAATTTAAACAACCACCGCCAACATACAGAACCGGTTTTTTCGATTCCAATATCAATCTTACAATCTGCTCCAAATGGGTTGCACCAGGAGACTTAGGCAACCTCGACAAGTACCCAGGCAGCCTTATTGGTTGATCCCAATTAGGTACAGAAAGTTGTTGTTGGATATCTTTCGGCACGTCAATTAAAACAGGGCCAGGTCTCCCCGAAGTAGCTAAGAAAAATGCCTCATTCACAATCCTAGGAATATCCTCTATATCGAGAACAAGATAATTATGCTTTGTGATGGATCTTGTTACCTCAACAATTGGGGTCTCCTGAAACGCATCAGTTCCTATCATTCTCCGAGGAACTTGCCCGGTAATCGCGACAATGGGCACGCTATCGAGCAAAGCGTCCGCGAGACCACTCACCAGATTGGTAGCACCAGGACCAGAGGTGGCGATGCAGACACCGGGAAGTCCAGACGAGCGAGCGTAACCCTCTGCGGCAAAAACGCCACCTTGCTCGTGGCGAGGCAGCACGTTTCGAATGGAATTGGATCGCGTGAGGGCTTGGTGGATCTCCATGGAAGCACCACCAGGGTAAGCGAAGACATGGGTGACACCTTGCCGTTCAAGAGCTTCAACGAGGATATCAGCACCTTTCCTGGGTTCGCCGGGTGAAAAACGGGAGACGAAATTTTCTAAGGCGGTGGTGGTGGGGACGGAGACGGAGGAGGCGGCGGCCGAAGGTGGTTTGGGATTGGGGGCTGAGTTAGACAGGGAACAGGAGATTCGAAGAGAACGAGGTTGAGAGGATAATTTCGGAATAGGAGAAAATTTGAGGATGCTTTTCGAAGAATTAGGGGAGGAAGAGGAAGAATGAAGGATAGAGAACGGAGGGTTTGGAGCAGCAGCCGCCATGTTTTTTCATCAAATGGTTATCACAGAAGTCGCCGGTTGGGCTTTACTTTAGCTTATAAGAGCGTAGCAAGTGCGTGATAATAAATTTTATTTTTTTGAATTTGGAGAAATATGTGGAGCAGATAAAATTTGCTTGTTTCATAATAAAAGTGGAATTATATGGTCCTAGTCACAAAAATTAATGAGTTACGTGTTAACATTTTATTTAATATTAATTTAAACACTAAATCTTAACCATATGTATTTTAATTTAAAATATATTTAGTAAATAAATTAAAACAACTTTCTACTTTTTATTTCATTCTTTAAATCAGTTAATATTTTAAAATCAATATTTTGTTGTGCCAGCAATTAATTATTTGATAAATTGAATTGTGGAGGAGGGCTCCAAAAATTGAATGATTTTTTTCTTCATTGCAATCGTCAACCTTTAAATTGCATAACAAAAAATCTTGAGTGCTTACATGAAACTTAATTCATCCCCATTTTATTAATGGTTTCCTTTTTTTTTTCAAGAATTCAAAAAGCATTTACCAAAATATTTAGAAATCAATTTTGTATAAAAAATTCAATTAAATAAACCCACATTTGTTATCAAATCAACGGTAGCAAAACAAATATCAACCTTTGTTGTTCTTTGTAGTTCTTTCTTAAATTGTGAAAATTTGGATTCAAATATTACAATTTTTTTTCAGATTTAAACAACCATTTTAGATTTAAAATAAAAGCATGTTTAATAAATTATTTCTCATTTTATAAATTTTAAATTACTAAGAGGTTAAAATTATAACTTATTATAAAATATAATTTTTATTAATTAATTTTTTAAAGTTAATTTATTATACATATAAAGTAAAATTTATTACCGCAAACAAATCCCATTGAAAATGACAGGGTTTATAGTCTAGCCACACCAGCCGTGTAATTTGATAAAATGAAAAAGAATAGAAATGAAATTAGTGTCAAATCTTCGACTACTATTTTGAGAGGTTAAATAATTTATGTAAAAAAAATTATATAATATTAATACATGATTTTAAAAAAATTTTAAGAGGCGTTCTAAAAGAGCTCCATTGTTGAATGAAATGGTTATACAGCAAAAAATAGAATGTTTATTCCATTTCATTTTTACGTTTGTTATAACAAAATTATGTGAGAATGGAATGGAAAAATAATAATAAACGATAACAATAAAAATAATATATATTTATTTAATTTAATAATTTAAATTAAATATTTTATTATATAATTTAATATAATGAAAATATATTCATATTTAAAATTTTATTATCAAAATTATAATTACATTTTTTCCTATAATAAAATCATAATAAATTATAATTCATCAATTTTTATTTTATGTTAAGGAATTTTGTCAAATAATATTTATTTTATAAATAATAAAAAAATATTTTATTTTGAATTCTATTATTAAAAACATAATTATCAAAATATTTTTATAATAAAAATATTTAAAAGTTATTTTATTATTTATTAATATAATAATAAATTTTAAAATATATAAAAATATATAAAATAATAATAATATAAACGATCAAGCACCCCAACCGGTGGAATTGGACAATCCTGCCATACTGTGCGATCCTAACTTAAAAAGGAGATAGGCTCTTGGACTTTCTTCGTCTTGAGCCAGATTCTTTTTCTAAATTTTTCGACTTGCAAAACAGAAAACCCATGTGAAATCCCTAACCTGATGGCTGCTTCGAAGATCAAAAGATGATTCCTTCATCGTGCTTCACCACTCTTCTTCCTCAGTTTGCAACTCAGGCTACTTTAGTATATGTTGGGAAACTGTTGGGAAAATTATGGTACCAAGCAGATTCACAACTAAAGTAAAATTGAGAAGAATGAAGATAAACTGGACA
>JANHAO010006187.1:0-21655 GCA_026873985.1 Saraca asoca
AATTAATATTACATTAAAAATATTAATTTTACATAATTTTATATAAATTAATTATTTATATTAAAAATATTAAATTAATATAAAAAAAATATTATATATGAAATTAATATATATAATTAAATTAGATGGAATGAAACATTCTACCCAATTTTGGATGGAATAGATATTCTATTATTTGATGAAATTTTACATTTCATAGAATAAAAAATTCCATCCATTCCATCCAACCAAATTACATAATCCTTAATTCCATCTCTCATTCCTTTTTTATTCTATCCAATTAAATATCACCCAATAAAATTCCGCGTTTACACCACCCCCACCAGAACAAACCCACAAACAAACGCTGGCTAGCATCGAAATGGCAGCGACGAGAGAAGCTTATACTCTGTGACCCCGAACACTTCACGGCTCCATGCATCGCCGACACGTCGCTATTTTGGTCCACCGACACAGAAACGCGGCACGGTTGGACCACTTTTGCCTCCCTCCCATCAGCCTATTTCCCTCTTTCCGCTGACCTTTGTCATAGTTAACCAAACCATGATCATTTCAGCCGGTCTTTTTTTTTTTTTTTTTTTTTTAATGTTTCTGTTTAGTGATTTTATCTTCATTTCCTCTTTCTTCACAAGTGCGGATTTTTGTCATGATCATTTCATCTTGTCTTTTTTTTTTTTCTTAATAAAGTATTTTTTTATGGTGATAACAAGAGAATTTTGAATTTTGTTTGTGGTTAAGCTTACTTATTTATATTAACTTAATGTAAATATCAATCTTTATAAATATTCCAGTAAGTGAAAATTTATAATAACAATAAGAATGGAGTTAGGATTTTTTTTAAATGAATCATATATTAAAATTTTATAATATACATTTCTAAAAAAATTAATATAAAATTATTATACTTAAAAACACGAAGATATTAAAATTTTTAGAAGAACGGAACTTTCATTAATCTCTACCTTGAGAGAAACAAATTTTCGGTTAGAAGATATAAAGTGTATAATTATAACTAGATTTTGTTTTGTTTCATAATTAAAACCATACTCCTTATGTGATTTTTGGATTCAAAACTTAATTTTATAAATTGGTTAATTACATATATATCAACTGTTGTTTTCCCGCCATTTTTACTCTTTTGACATCAAACGAATAGGAAAAGAAAGGTAGTCAAAAATGATAGTCACAGAAGGTGGTGTCATAGCGTATGACCCACCACGTTGGTGGATGTAGCTGTCTTTTGCCAACGCAAACAAAATTGAAAGAAAATAACCCATTCATTTCAGAGTACAAAGCATTAACGTCAGCATAGCAACTTCCCTCATGTGAAGTTTGTTAATACAATTAAGTTCATGACGCAATAAATAACCATATAATTTAATGAATTTATAGGATGAGGATTTCCTCAATTTCTTAGGATGTTAATTTCTTTAATTTAAACAAAATAAAGATATAATTTTTTGTGCTTAGATAATTCTAATCTGAGAGAATAAAAAAGGAAAAATCCTGAGGGAATTGTCTTTTTGCACTTTTGGAAGGACTTTAACACTGTCTCCATGATTACCGTTTGTAGTTACAGTTTCAAAGTGTTTATTTAATTATAATGCCATTCCCTGTTGATCCTTAAAGCTTAATCATTTCAAAGACAACCATATCATTAAGGAGATGCCAATGTTTGATAAATTATTTTAGGAATTTATATTTTGGTATATACTTGCAAAAATTAACATTAATATAATATTTTTTTTTATAAAAGTTCATAACTTTTATTGTAATAAGGTAACAATCTAAAAACTTTTTTGTGATGTAATCTTCATAGATAGAGTATAATTGTTTTTGCATAAAAATTGACTAAAAATTTTGACTATGTAAGGAAACATTACTTTTTTTTGTTTTTAATTCATTTCCTACTTAAGTGAACTTGCACCAAAAAATAGACCAAATAAATTTAATGCAAATCTTCCTAACCCATTAAAATTTTGGGTTTAAGCCAAACCAAGAAGCACAAGTTGAAGTCGTGCAAGTGTGAAGGTGAAGTAATAGCAGCATTTATTTAAAGACTAAAGATAGGGCATTAAAACAAGGTGGTGTGTGGGTCACTGTCCGCCATTTCAGGCTCAAGTTACATACAAAAACAAGCTCAAAAATTTGAGTCTCTCAAAGTGACCGTGTCTCCCATTAGATCTACCATTTTTTCATAGCAACTAAAAATTCCCACTTCTTCATTTCTTCTTAGATTGGACAAGGTGGCTCTTACACTTTATAGAGGAGAAAGGGTAATTGGCATTGGCAAGAGGTGCTTATGATTGATTGCAAAGCCACTTTTCCTGTGCAAGATTTAATTGGATTCTTGGGGTTGGTGTGCCATATTTTATGAGCGGAGAATTGAAGAACCTGAGATTTAATGGCGGTGGCTTAATAAAGAGAGAATTACAGTTGGATTGGAACCTTGCCAGAGAAGATAAGCGCGTTAATTGCTTTTCTAGGATGCTCCAAGTGTGTGCTCTTAATTAATTCTAATAGTTAATTTATCTATCCAGCATTTATTAATTACTGCTATAATTATCATAGTAGATTTAAAAAATTAACTGCTATTTTTAGATTCATTTAATCTGTATTAAAAAAAATAAAAATTTTCATTCTCCACGAGCTCTTCTGTCGTTATTTGTTTTTAATTTCCCCGATTTCTTATATGGGTTGGGTATCTGAGGAGTGTGTCGTGATCGGATCAGTACAAAATCTGGTTGCGCTCGTAGGCAAACTGTGCGTCGCTCCCATTTCTAAGCATTGAGCACTGAACGGAGTGAGTGAAGAGAAGAAGATACTGATTCAGAGAGAGAGAGAGAGAGACCAATCTAAGCAGCGTCGAGACGTTTCGGTTGTAATTCGTATTCAGCTGGTCCAAGCAAGTGGCAAGCATTCCATGGATTCACGTTGATTTTTCGGGATTTTCTCTCTTGCTGGTTTTCTCTTTGCAATTTCTCAGCTTTTTGAGCTCTTGGCCGGCTAAGAGGAGGTACTGTTTTGCTTCTTCAAGTGGTCTCTCTCTTCTTTGCTTTGCTTATTTCTATTTTTTTCTGGGATTGATCTGGTGTATTGAAAGAATGTATTTCACTTTTGTGTTGGCTGGTCGATTGATCTAATTGGGTTTTTGTTTTTTTTGCTTCTGGGTTTTCATCAGATTTTAGTATGGACTAACGAGTATCCATTGAAGCTGAATACGGAAAGGGAAAAAAAGGAACTTTAAATCATTATCCTGAGGTTACGCAATTAGCTTGAAGTGATTTGACTGTTCTCTTTCCCTTTAATGACTAAGCCATCTGCTTTACTTCAACTTTATCTCCTTAAATCTTAGTTCTCCTTCTTCTGGAGTTTAGACTTGCAATTCCCACTGAACTGAAGTTTTTGTGTCTTTGTTCATGGATGCGCGTTTTCAGAATTGGTCCAATATTTGATCCAATTAGCTGAATTAATGGTCTAGTTTGGTGTTTGAGTTTGTTCTGTGATGCGCTTCCGGTAATTTTTCCTAAACATTTCTGACGGTTTGAACTCTTTCTAGATGAAGACCATCATGCTTTACATGATATCTTGATTCTTATAGTTTTCCAATTGCTTAACTAGAGGTGAAATCTTTCAATAATTTTTCACAAAATCAGAATGATGCTGGGGTGACACATTTTTATTTGTTTTTGGTTGTGTTCATAATTAATTCATTTTCACCCTGCAACTTCGTTGTGCAATCTTTCAGGTTAGAGAATGCCCCGGCCTCTATATCGAGGAGTTTCTGGGGTTCGGATCCCAGACAGTAGCCTTGAGTCGTGGGATTCTCAAAACAAAGATAAAACAGAAAAAGATGATATGGATAAAAGGGGTTCTCCAGGTCATAGCCCTTTTTCCCTAATGTTTCCTTTGAGGCTGCTTTTTCCAGATAACTCTCCTTCTAAATATGGTATCACTGAGAATGGATTTTCAACTGATCCCTTCATGGTTGGCACACCAAGAAGTCGGCATAAATTGACATTAATTTTCTTGAAGTTTAGTTTAGTATTTATAGTTATTCTTGCTCTTACTGGATCCTTTTGGTGGACAATCTCAATTTCAACCTCATCAAGGGGTCACATTTACCATGGTTATAGAAGACTCCAAGAGAAACTTGTATCAGACCTGTTGGATATTGGGGAGTTTTCTCGTGGTCCTTCAAAGTTGAAAGAATTGGAGTTCTGTTCTCAGGAGTTTGAAAACTATGTTCCTTGCTTTAATGTTTCTGAGAACTTAGCTTTAGGTTATTCTGAAGGCAGTGAGTTTGACCGACAATGTGGTCATGAGCTCACGCAAACTTGTTTAGTTCTTCCGCCTATGAATTACAAAATTCCCCTTCAGTGGCCTACTGGAAGAGATGTTATCTGGGTTGCAAATGTTAAAATTACCGCACAGGAGGTTCTTTCTTCTGGAAGCATGACCAAGAGGTTAGTGAAGTACATTTCATCCACTGTCTTACTTTCAGCTATCTTTTTGCATTAATATTTCCATTTCTGTTGTGGTAACAGGATGATGATGCTGGATGAAGAGCAAATTTCCTTTCGCTCAGCCTCTCTTATGTTTGATGGTGTTGAAGACTACTCACATCAAATTGCTGAAATGATTGGACTTAGAAATGAGTCTAACTTCATACAAGCTGGGGTAATTAAACATTTATTGATAACGGTTATTGAGTGTTTGGTGTTTTGATTCTTTTGGTGATCCTTGTCTACTGTACTTATATTTTTCCAACTTAATATAAATTTAATTGCAGTCAGAATACTCATTGTCATTTTATCACTTGTGCTAAATAGGTGGGATCAGCATTGAATTAAAGATTGATATATTAGGTACATATGTTGCAAACTATATAAATATTCACCATCTCGCTGGTAATATTATCAACTTATTAATGAATATCCAAATGGTCACTTTGGGCATGAAACGGCAACCTTGCGTGTCTGTGAACTTTCCCAAGCACTCTTGTTGGTCTAGAATAGTTTGTTTAAAAAATGATGGATATCAGAAGGAGCACTGGAGTCATTGAATAAGTTTCTTCCTGTCATTTAAGTCTTTTGAATTTGTTGGCATGTTGGACAATGGACATGATCACCCATGATTGTTGATCATTGCACATCTACTTAGGGATACATGGATAAATTACTTGCCTAAATTTTCTTGTTACCATGCATTTGCAATAATTTGTTTTTTTTTTTTTTCTTATAAACTTTGGTGGTATTAAGTCTGAACCAAGGCTTTGAAATTTGACTGTGATAGTCCTTGCCATAACTGTAATTTGGAGTGATCATGTTAGCATTCTGAAAATTACAGGTTAGAACCATTCTGGACATAGGATGTGGCTATGGTAGCTTTGGAGCACACCTCTTTTCCAGTCAGCTCTTAACAATGTGCATTGCAAACTATGAGCCTTCTGGCAGTCAAGTTCAGCTCACTCTTGAGAGGGGTCTTCCAGCCTTAATTGCTTCTTTCACTTCAAAGCAGTTGCCATATCCATCTCTCTCCTTTGATATGTTGCATTGTGCAAGGTGTGGCGTTGATTGGGACCAGAAAGGTAAGAGCTTATGTCACATCTTATATGGTCAACATGCTTCTGTCTTAATCAGCATTTACTCAACAGAACCTTATCTTATCTGGAATGTTTAAGTCAACTTAAATAAGATGTTATGCTACAAGTGTGTAAGAATAAAATTAAATCATTAACTAAGGAATGCTTAGAAGTGTATTATTATTCTAATTATTAGGTTATTTTAAGTATGCTTTGCACTTATGATAGAATATTTGTGCCCTGAGGGTTGAATCTCTCTTGTGGGGTAGTATTTTTCTTTTCCTGATTGAGCTTAGACCTTCAACATCTTTTGAAATCAAGGAAACATCTTAGCAATGCTCTTGCTGCAAATGTTGCGCTAATTATTGTAATTATTAGCTTCTTTGGGATTCGTTGTGATAAAATTTGTCATTAGTGGTTGCATATGGGCTTCATTTTTGGTAAGAAGAATAACTTGAAATTGACTAAAATCAATATAGTTTATAATGTCCATCCTATAGTTGTTAGATTGTTAAAACAGAAAAAAAGTACATATCTTTTATTGTTGATTCGCCCAAACTAGCTGTAACATCTGTCATTTTTCTGGTATTTTTTGTGGTGACCATCCTTCAAACTGTATTTATTTGGCATTATCATATTTATGTGTTTTTCAATTGTTTGAACGTCAAGTCTGAAAATGGAGCTCTGAGCTTCAGACCCATAACTTGAAATCGTCTATGACTTATTTAATATTTTAGCACCCGGTCACTTGGCTGAACTCTGAATGGTCTCATTAACCCTCATTCATGTTGCATGCTGTAGATGGAATTCTGCTGATTGAAGCTGATAGACTCCTAAAACCGGGTGGCTACTTTGTCTGGACATCACCGCTTACCAATGCTCGTAACAAAGAGAACCAGAAAAGGTGGAAGTTTGTTCATGACTTTACCGAAAATATTTGCTGGGAAATGTTGTCACAGCAAGAGGAAACTGTCGTATGGAAGAAAACTAGTAAAAAGAATTGCTATAGTTCAAGGTAAGGCTACTGTGACAATTATTGATGAAAAAAGTATGTGACTTGGTATCATTGTAAATTAAATCTATACTTCTACATGTACTTTCATTATTTCATAAGATCAAGGAGCAACGCTGCTTCTAAGTTTTACCTGTCTGTCTTTCCAGAAAGCCTGGTTCTGGCCCTTCTTTATGCAGTAAAGGTCATGATGTGGAGTCTCCATATTATCGAGAACTGCAAAACTGCATAGGAGGTACACAGAGCAGGCGTTGGATTTCTATTGAAGAGAGGACATCCTGGCCTTCCCGGGTGAACTTGAACAAGAACGAACTTGCAATCTATGGTAATTCTTATGTTCTTCAACAATTATTTTTAGAGGTCTTAAGGGAAGGAATTGAATTGTACTGTCTGACTGAATAAAATCTTCCACCCACTAGGTTATCTTAACATGTTCATATTTGCATGTCAGGGTTGCACCCTGAAGAATTTGCTGAGGAGTCTGAAAACTGGAGAGCAGCTGTTCGCAATTATTGGTCTCTTCTGTCACCTTTAATATTTTCTGATCATCCAAAGAGGCCTGGTGAAGAGGACCCTTCACCACCTTACAACATGCTCAGAAATGTACTAGACATGAATGCTCATTTTGGCGGTTTTAATTCTGCATTGCTGGAAGCTAAAAAATCTGTGTGGGTCATGAATGTGGTCCCAACAAGTGGACCCAACTACCTTCCCATGATCCTCGACAGAGGGTTTGTTGGTGTTCTGCATGATTGGTATTGAAATCTTACTTCCCTTGTTCTTATTCTAGAACTATTAGTTGAATATTAAAAAGAGTCATAACAATAATCTTTCTTTTCTTTTATGTTTTATATTTTCTTGATGTCCTTGGCCCCTCCTAAATATATAGGAATTATTAGATTCCTCACTTTTATAAAATCTTAATATCGAACCTTGATCTAATGGTCTGTTAGGAAGCAAGAGAAATAAAGGAGGACAGAAAATGAAGGGTTGTCTTCCCCCCTTTTTTTCCTGTAAGTATGCACTGAGGGGGTTATAACTACCTTCAATGTTCATGCTAGAAAAGAAGTCATTAGAAGAGTAGTGCACTTTAGGTGGTCTCAATGTCTAAGATCCATTGGGTGTAAAAGAATTTGATCTCTGACATGGTAAAAGAAATATGTTAATGAAGTTGCAAAACATAGATGAGTAGTGAAGGTTATACCAACATATGAAAGAGTTCCCTATGGCTCATTTACCATTTGAAATGGCTTTTATGAACATAAGATAAAGCATCTAATGTTTTGCTCTAGAAAGGGTCACAGACATATAAGAAAATAAGTCTTGACCCTGTGTTATTGCTTTCTCTCTTCACATGGTTTAGAAACCTACTTTCTGACTATATGAAGAGAGATGTTCAATGAAGCAGACATGGATGTTGAGGAATTTGCCATCATGAGTAAGAATGGTGACATGAAAAAGTTAGTTTTATGACAATTTCCTCTGACTTGAAATCTTGATAAAATTTTATGAGCATTTGTTGCTAGGCCTTATAAAAATTAAAATTTTCTTACAATTGTAATCTTTCGTGGCTTCTAGGTGCGAAGCTTTCCCAACATACCCCAGAACTTATGACTTGGTACATGCAGCGGGATTTCTGTCCCTTGAAACTGCTCAACAGCGCAGATGCAGCTTGCTTGATGTGTTCACAGAGATTGACAGGTTACTTCGTCCGGAGGTATGTAAACTCGATATGCCAGACTTCATATTCTGTACATATATTTCCATATGGATCATGTTATGACATATTGATAGACTTTTCAATTTGTTTTGCACTGTAAATTAAAGATTTTCAGAAGTATAAATCTTTCAGATCTTTACTAAGATTGCTGTATAAAGTTTTAGTATGCAATAGGCAGCCTTCTGTACTCTGCAGTTGCATTTTCTGTTAATGTGTAAAATCATCTTACTCTGATACTTTTCCCTCATGACAAATCTCCTTTGTCATCTGTTGCACTCTGTGTCATCTGACTCTGCATGAGTTTTATCGCATCATCTGTCTTCTCAAGATTCAGTCAAATGGAAAGCAAAAGCTCCTGAAATTATGATTCTTTCATTTGAGTTGCTGTGTTTATGTGTGCAGGGTTGGGTTATAATTCGAGATACAATCCCATTGATAGAGTCGGCTAGAGCTCTAACAACACGGCTGAAGTGGGATGCACGGGTTGTAGAAATTGAAAGTGACAGTGATCAGAGACTACTGATCTGTCAGAAACCTTTCTTTAAGAGACAGGCAAGCTAATCAATTGAAGGCCTGGAAAATTAGACCACAATATTCCTATTCATTTCCGTGATGTTCATTTATTATCATAAAGCTCCGCCATAGAACAGTGGGGATTGAAAATTTTGAACAGAAAGAAGCCGGAAAAACCATAGAGGAAACAGTGAATCCTGGTCAGTGATACAACCACAAAGTCCTATGTAGCCGTAAGGCTGACATGGGGTCATGTAATTACCAAATGAGGCACAGAGCAAGATAAGAAAGTATACTGGTAGATTAATTTTCCATGTGATGTCTCATTACAATTACACAACCACATGATTGTTAAGATTGTGAAGATGATGATGGAATAAGTTATTGCTGTTTGCTGTGGTGTATAAAATGCTCAGCTTTTTATTTCCACCTTATATTATAGAATTCTTCTGGCATCCATATGTTGGTTCTTTTCTATCTCCTGTAAAATCTCTGCAATGTTCTCTGTTTACAATGTGGAAGTAAATTACACTGTCCGTTGTAAAATTTGGATTTTGGAAGGCTTCTGGTTGTCATGCAGTGAGGCCTACTGGCATTGAAAATTTTGAATCAGCAATTGATCTTAAACCTGGAGTGACTTGTATCAAGAAATACCTGATATCTGGCATTTTATTTTTAGGACAGGCTTCTTCACTCAATGTCTTCCTATTCTCTGCTGTCTACAAACCAGCTTGCAGAACTTAGAGATACTCTGGCGGAGAGAGGGGGAGGGTTAAAAGTCCCGGCCTCAAAATTTTGATGTCTTTCGTTTTCATATATAATAATTTTAGATTGGTCTAAAAAAATTTAAAAATTATATATTTTATAATATTTTGGTACTTATTAAAATTCATAACTTTGTTAGCGTGGGTCCATCAGGGATAGATTGGGATTTGGAACTTCGAAGTAATCCTGGGAAGAAATGAATTTATAATCTCATAAGTAATGGATCACAAATCATAAATATAGCACATTTGTTGTTTGAGCCTTGTTAAGGTGACGGTGTTTGGGTCAAATACGAGCAAAAGGACATTGGGACCCGTATATCCCAGTTGAATAGTGCTACTCTGCATTTTGCATAACCTTGGGGTAAAATATAAATAACTCCTAAATTATGAATTTACATAAAAAATCATTAGAAAAAAATCATGATGACTTATATGCATTTTTCTATTTTTTTAAACTAAAATTTTAACATTTTCAATTTTTTAAAAGTTCAAGAGAATTAGTTATAAAATTTGAAACTTTAGGAAGTTATGTGATACTAAATTTTACTTTAAGGAAATTATTTGTGTTTTTTCTATAAAATTATAACAGAAGTTGCGAGTCTTGTTCCCAATTTTAAGGTTATTGTAATTATTTGTGTTTTTTTCCTTATAATTATAACAGAACTTGCAAGTCTTGTTCCCAATTTTAAGATTGTAAGTTTCACAAGAGCCACTGTATACGCTTTATACAATTTAAAATAAAATAAAAATGGATGTTTATTAATTTCATCCTATAATAAGAGATGCTATTTCAATTTATAAAAAATGTTTTTAGGAATCTTAAATATAAGTTAAAAGAGCTTTAAAAATTCATAAATACGTAACATAAAAATTTGATAACAAATGGTTTCGCAATGTCAATTTTTTTTTAAATTTGTGGACGAAAGTCGAAACATCCATAATTAGTATGTCCAATTGGTTCTAGAGAGAAAAGTATGTCACATTTTTCCTTACTCTTAATTAAGTTATAATTAGTTACAAACATATCATCATCAAAATTATTGTTTTTTTTTTTAAATGTAATGATGTTTTACTGGTTAAATATGTCAATAATTGACAATGCAAATATTTTTCCAAGGTAGAAAGAAGTACTAACTAGAAAATGGAAGGCTTTTCTTTTCATTGCCCAAAAAACGGTTACAGTACACACAGAAGGAAAAGGTCGTCCAAAGCTTTAACGACGAAATAAGAATTTTGTTCTAATATTATTTATGTGGTCAGGTGTCAACAAACCGACCTTAGCTCAGTTGGTAGAGCGGAGGACTGTAGTGGTTAGCATCTAACAGATATCCTTAGGTCGCTGGTTCGAATCCGGCAGGTCGGATGCCTTTTTTCATTAATTTTTTTATTTCCAAATGTTTCCACACCACAACGCTGCGTTTCCTCGCCTCCCAACCGCCATTTAGAAGGCTTCTTCTTCTTCACTGCCGTCTCCAATCAAAATCAAATCCTTTGAACCTTAACCCCTTATTTTGTTTTTCATTCACAGGCATGCCGATGGGAAAATGTGGTTTGCGTCCATCGAATCATTGGAGGAGATGCTTAAAGGGAGTTCCTGGTTGATGAGGATAAAGGTAAGTTCGTAAGAGGATATTTAAATTTTAGTGTGAAATTTGGGAAAGATTTGGATTTAGTCAATTAATCTCAATTTGTTGAAATTGAATATTTGAGTTCTTGAACTTGACATTGGACAAGAATGCTTCCATACATCAACTTTGGTTTGACGGAGCAAGCGGTGTATTTGTTTTGTTGGAAAATATAGGAATAATAAAAAAAATTAAGATAAAAAAAATTGTTCTATTTGTTCGTTCGATGTTATTTGAGAATTGTGTTATGGAAAACAAGGCCCTTTACTTCAGAGAAGAAAATTGTTTTCCTATATCATACATTATTTCGATAATCACAAAACAGACTCCCCTTTGTAAGAGAACTAACAACAGACTCATGTTCTTATGGAGTAAAAACAAATTGAGACACACTGCTCCAGTTTATGGCATATCCTATATTAACATAACAGAGACCTAGAAGAAAAGTGTTCTACTGGGGAGTTCCTTTTATAGATAGCGGACGATGTTGATTTCTGCTCTTAGGCCGGTTCCTGCTTCTATGGGCAACACTCGCACTGCTCCTGTGACTGGACGACACTGATCCTCCTTGGCTTGATTTCTTATGTGGTTTCCGATAAGAACTCCGACTGCTGTTTCCAAGCGCAGCTTTGGCTACACTGTCTGTGAGTACTTCTCGTGCCCTCTGAGGCTTTATTGGTTGCTTGTTTAAATATACCAGCTTTGGAAGGAGGCCACAAACTGCTTTGCGCAGATGGTCATCGCTGACGTTACTCTGGATTGGATTTCCGAGCAGGTTGAGAGCCTGAAGAGAGTTGTAATTAGCCACTAGCTGGCCGAGTGCTTTTGTTGTTGTGATCTTGTTGAAGCTCAGGTCTAACACTGTTAGCTTCAGTAGCCTGTGTAGCCCCTCAACATCACTTATCTTGTTCCCCGCAAGATACAGCTCTTTGATAAGTGTACAATTTGATAACCCTGTTAGATACAGAGTGAACCAGTTAAATGCAGGAAGCTGCTGGAGAAAGAAATTAAAAGGAAATCAAGCCGTCAATATTCAGTGAATACAAGCTAATGCAGAATAGCAAACTAACCTTGTCCAATTCTTGAAATGCGATTGTAGCTGAGATTTAGTACACGCAGTCGGGTTAATTCTCTAAGTCCCTCAATGGCGCTGATCTTGTTTCTTGACAAATTAAGTGTGTGAATGCCCTTTGGGAGCAATCCTGGCGTAATATGGACTGCAGATTATTGAAGAAGAGAGTCATTTGGCCGAATTGGAAATTCATTGTTTGATTATGGGTTGTTTTCATCAGCAAAGAACAAGATTATACCTATGAAGTTGTTTGACAAGTTGACAGAGCGAAGACTGCAGAAGTGTGAAATAGCAGGGATAGCTTTTAAACCAATAGCTGAGATGTGAGCTGCAGTTGAAGTTGGATTGAGAGACTGGACAATAGCATTGGCATTCAAAATCTCCTTGGAAAGATTGACATCTGGATGTCGAACCAACTGAGCTGGGTTTCTTGCCACCGATCCACTAGCATCAGGAGAAGGTGGGAAGACAATACTTACAGCATCGTGATCATTGTCATCCACTGGTAGTGGCTCTTGAGCTTCAAGATCTTTCACCCACTCGTCCACTCTTGAAAAGGAGGATGATTCTGCCGAGAAAGCAAACCACTGGTTTTGGGGCCAAAGTCCTGAATGTCCAGCACTAAATCCTCTCCAGCTTTGGTTATCAATATTTTCTTCAATGGAGATATTGTTTACGGATTCCCCGGTAAATGACCCAGGCGATTCTAAATTTCCCAATGCCTTACCTTGTTTTGGTTCAAGAGTATCTGAAGTGTACCCACCTTGCCTCTTTAAAGCAGCACTGCTGGGAAGTAATTGTGTTAACTTATCACTCCAAGGTCTGTGTACATTTCTGTGGCTCCACAAGAACAGCTTCCACCATAATCTTCTACTTCTTGATGGAAGAAGTTGAATCGATGAATGCCTTTTCAACATCACTCTATCAGCACTGCGGTGAGTCATCACAGACCTGGGGCTTTCAGCAGTAACCATATGATTAGCTGATAATTCCTGCAAATCCTCATATGACTGTGGCATTGAAGAATACAACTGATGTGCTGTCTTCCTAAGCACATCCCTTCTCTCCAGGTCAGAGCAGGAACGCATGAGCTTTGGAGAAGCCCAGAAGACTGCCCTGCCAATCCCGGGGTCACTGACGTGTCCACTCTGGATCACATCAACACATTTTTCGCTATCTTCGTTGCTCTTGTCTTCTAAATGCTTGTTGGCTTGAGTTTCACATAGATTGGGAAAAGTTACCTCCTTATCTCCTTCCTCAGTAGCAAAAGCATCACGGGCTTGGAGATCAAAATCAGAGTAGTCTCTCTTCATAGAGATTACATCTTCATGCTCATCTTCACCTTCATAAGCTTCATCTGCTCCAGCCTTAACTGGACTTTCCAGGCTCATAACCCTCACATTGCACCGAGAATTTTTCTGGATGCTGCAAGGTAGTGAAACATCGAGAGTGGCTGGCTTCAATTCATCATTCTCTGATGATTTTCCGGGGCGATCAATTTGGACATGCAGAGTTTTAAGGCCCTCATCCGAAGATTGTTCATTGCTCTGAAAAAGCAAGAAAAATGTGAATGAATTAGGTAAATCATACAATTTTACAGACGTAAAGAAACAAAATTTGACATAATTTTACCTGGGCTTTCTTCTTCCTTCCAATCAAAATGGAAAAACACCTAAAAGTAACCATTGTAGAAGTTGAAACTTTTCTTAAAAATGCTTTCTATTCAATGTTATATATCCCACTTCTTGATCCTTTCCGATTTCTGTTATACGGCTTATTGCTTGCCGCTCACATCTCTCCTGGTTGATATAAAGCTCGATCAGAGAGATTGTTTAAGGGCACAGTGATCACATTGGAGAGAGAAACCAAATCAGAAATTAGCCATAATCAGTAGGAAGGCGCAAGACAAGTGAGAGGATCCAATCTGAAAAAACCCGAAAACCGGAAAACAAAGGACCAAAGCCTGTCCCGGTTTGAGAATTTGTCTCTAAAGTGTCGGCCAGAGTTGTTGTATCAGCAGGTTTCTCTTGCTCCTGGTCAAGTCTTCTCGAATATAAGTCTCTTCTGGGAGAGACCTATCCAGTTTCAATACCAAACATATAATAAAATTCTCATTCAGGAAAATTTCAGATCACAACCCCATCAAAACCAAACCATCGGCCTCAAGTTTGCTAAAATGCAAACTTGCGACCTACCCGCATGAAAGAATTCCCAGGATCAGGTTTCAGACCAACACAGAAATGCACATAACACAAACAACAATACTCTGTTTTGAGAGATGAATCAGGAATTCAATAATCTCCATTCCAAAAACAAAGATGCTACAAACAGCCGGTTTGAAATCTTAAAGAAACAAAATAGAAAACATCGACTAGCCTTGTTTAACAGGGACACACAAAGCAACTGTCTTTGCCCCACAAATTGGAGAAAAAAAAAAAAAGGAAAAAGAAAACAAGGAATGCCCCACGCAGTTTCTGGCATAAACTACGATGTTTTTGCTGTTAAAAAAGGGTAAAAAGAGTACCTTTGGAAGCGGAATTCCGCCAGATTGTCGAATGCTTAATAAGGGTATGGTTTTTTTTGAGCTGAAACACTCAAAAAAGGCTTGAATGTTGAGAAAAGGTTGTAATTGTGTTTAGTTCAAAGAGCCAGAGGCAGGCATATGTGGGTAGCATCTGGAATTAGGAATCGAAGTTGAAAGAAGACATTTACGCGCAGCTGACACGCTGTGTCTCGTGTCCGTTACTGCAGCTTGGCCACCACAACTCCACGTGGAGGGTCCACTTCTTAACCAATCAGAATCGAGCACCCACGTTATTATTATATTAGCCCTCTGCCATCATACCCACCTATCAAATACACATATCACAACTTTTTTTTTCCAAAAATTGTTAGTGCATGTTATATTTGTGTACTATTATATGTCCTGAATTTAATTTATTTATGGTTATTTTAATAATTAAATAGATAGCTGGAGCGGTTTCTGTCAAGGTTAGATATCTTTGTACCTATAAAAATAATTATAAAATGTGGTATTAGTAGATAAGTACTCTAACGTTTCGGTGGAACCCATCGGCCTAGAAAACCACATACTCCACTAGTTTTATTCTGTTGTGTATTTTATCATTTTTCTCAAGACCAACTGGTACATGAAAAAATCTTGTAAGGTTTGCCACAGTTAGGAGGGAAACATTTATAGCTATTCGTACTATTAAATAAAATATTTTGATATTATATTGAGTGAATATTAAAATTAAAATGATAATTTTTTATTTATTAAAAATATATTAAAATTCTTAATATCTTTTCATTGTAAGATTACATATATTTTTAAAAATAAAATAGATAGGAATAAATGGAGTGGATTTTGTATTAGAATAAGTGAGATTTACTTAAGTTTTTGTATTGAAGTTTCCAGTATAGAAGGAAATAGAAGTCCCTTTCATTTATAATTTACCCTTTTTTTTCCCTGTGCATTGATATACAAAAAGAAAACGAATACATATTTTTAAAATAAGAGCTCACCTACCTTACCACCCATTCTTTTTTTTTTATTACCTTACCAGGCATTATTGTTATTCATTATTAATAAATGAATAAGATAAACTAGATAGCCACTTATATTATTATACCAACAATTTGCAATTTGCGTTGATTAATTATCAACTTTTTTATTAGGGACGACGCAAAAGGTCGGTTATTTTTAACAAAAGGTAGGCTTGGGAGGTGTCAAATTGAGATGACGCCCTAAACATGATTAGAAGGGAATCCTAAAAAAATTTCTAAAAGCAGCAATACATAATTTGCACAGGATTAATTAATTTATATAATTAACTTTTGTAAAAAAATAATTATAAGTGAACTTGTTTTATAGTTAAAAATATTATTTATGAAATAATTTTGTTAGAAATATTTTGATGTAACAAATATCATAATAGAATAAAAAGTTTTGGTGTCAATATAATCTTAAGTCATAATTGATTTTAAAAGAGTTCTACAAAGTTAATCAAATATGGTATGATATCAAATGGATGTGGTTCCTTTAAATTATACCTACATCTTTATCATTAAATAGTTTAAAAGTTGAGGTGATTTCATATCATCTCATTAATTTTAATTATGAAATTCATAAACATTAATTCTCCAAAAAGAAATCACCACAGAAAAGAAAATCAACTCAAAGATGATGAATATTAATCAAAACAAAATTAAACATCACAAATAATTTGTCTTCTTTTATGTATGGAGATGCTTTTGGATACAAGCCATCTTCTTCCTTAGAAGTTCTTTGGGGTCCAAATTTAAAGAGCAGTCAAGTCAGGAAATATTTTTGTTTGATTAAGGAAGTGATTGATAAACATGCCATTCATTTCCTAAGCATGCTTGATGTATTGTGTTGTACCAAGTTGTGTGCCGTAAGAGGTATCAATTTTGAGATATTTGCTTTTTCAGTGAGTTTGATCTCCATTAATGAGTTGATTTCTTTTTTAAAAATAACATTTATGACTTTTATGATAAAAATTAATAAGATGATGTGTAATTATTTAATGATCAAAATATTATAAAATGCAGATTGTACAACTCTAATGCCAAAAAACACTATCTTTGACTCCGCTGGCATAAAACAACCTGCTGCTCTGCACTTTTACAGTTTCGGCTTACCTACTGCAATATGTACAGTCGGAGGTAAATCTTGATTCGTTGGGGAGATTTGCTTCCGTAATTTAATATATATATATATATATATATATATATTCACACGCCAATGATTATATTTATATTAACAACGTAAATTGTTGTCATGTATCTCATATTTTCTATGCTTATGTTATTTTGTGGTAAAAAGTAGATTATTCTATTCAATATGTGGATAATCATATTTAATATTTATAATTATTAATTTTTATAATCATTTCAAAATTATTTATAAATGACAAATTACTTTTAATAGTAATTTTATAAATAATCTGAGGAAACAAATGTATTCGACTTAACACAAAATTTTATAGAAAAATTAAATATAATATAGAGATCTAATGACTTAAATTTAGAAGTATTTCAACTTATTTATTATTTTTTAAATTTTTTTCTATTTTTTAAGTATTTTGATCTTTTTGTAATAGTTTACTTGTTTAGTGGAGAAGAAAAATACATAGTCATTATCGTTGCATTTATTTTTATGTTAATATAAAATAATACTTAGATTCATTTCAAAATTATAAAAAAATATTTTATGTAGGTATAATTTATCACTTATAAATAATTTTAGAGATAATTATAAAAATTAATAATTGTAGGTGTTAAGTATAATTATCATAAAATTGAAGGAAGTAATTTATATTTTTTTCCTTTATCATATTACACTTTTAAAAAATGAGACATATGATAGTGATTTATACCTCGTTGACATAAATATAACTATAATTGTTATGTATAAAATATAACTTCAAAACAAAATATGTGACTTTTATGTTTATATATAAAATTAATGTTAAATATATAGGATATTAAAAGAAAAATCTATTAAGCATTTGCACATCGTATAACACCTAATTTCCTATTCCTCCATCAGAAAATTGAAAGATTGAGAAACTTGCGGACATAGCAAAAACTAGCTGCTCTATTTAATTTTTCATAGTTTTTCTTTCTTCACTCCACGCTCACCGCATCCTTCTATATCTTTTAAGAAAAATAAATGAATGAATGAATTAAATAAAACTATATTTTTATGAAATAAAATAAGGAAAACACAATAAATCCTTTTTTAAAGTGTCCATTCTAACTGGAGCCTTTTGAACTAATATTACCATCAATACCTAATGTTTAGAGGGCTATAAATTTTATGTTAAATTCTCAGTAGAATTGTTGAGTCATGTAAAATTATCAATGTTTTTATCAATCTCTTTATCATGACATTAATTTAGTTACAATTTAAAATAAAATATCTAAATTGGACTTTTTTTTCTTTCTATCATAGTGCCAATCTTTTTGAGAAATTGAATTGCATGTATCCTAATAATATGTGCTATATTTTTGTTAGATGTCCAATATAAATTAAAATGTTAATTCCAATTGGTTTCATAAGTGGCGTTCTTGATCCATTTAAGAGAATATTTAAATGCAAAAAAATTTCTTATTACATGAATGAAAATATATAGACACAATCTAATACATGGGTGCCAAAAATCTGTTCCATTGTAGCTAGTTTTCAAACACAATTCTTCATTTTTAAAGAAACAAATAAACCCCAAATCTCTAATTACAGATCTTAGATATTTCTTTGCCTCGTGCTTTTCTGTCTACATATCTCTTTTTTTTTTTTTCAATAAGATTTTAATTTTAGCAATAGTTTTCATTAACAATTGGTTCAAAGGGACTTATCACCATCATATTAATTAATTCATATGAAATTTAAATTTTTTTCAATTTAACACTAAATTTAAATTCAAAATAATATGTGTATTTACATATGATCTATGTGCATATAATAATTTTTTTACTTCTCAAATATCTAAAAAAATTTCTTTGAATTTATCTATTAAATGCTAATATTGTGGCTTAAAATAGTGGCTTAAGGTTTTTACTAGACAGGTATAAGTGTAGGTGTCATATTTTGTACTTTAGTGACGGTGACAGTAAGAATTTCACTTGTGGGGCACGTAACTCCACAACACCACGTTCTCTTGACATTGATTGAGAGTGAGAATTTGTAGAACTCGTGTCGTACGGAGAACCGTGTATTACAATGGTACACGTCAGCATCATTTACTACACCAGACGTGGGTGCTGGCGTCTTTCTCTTTGCTTCTTCACTCATTCATTTGACTTCTTAATTGCAGCTTTACTTTGCCCATAGGTTACTTATCTTATTTGTGTCCTCAAATATTTTTTTCCTTATTTTTGTTTCTGTCTCTTTCGTTTTTGATTTAATTCAATTAAGTTGAAAATTGAAATTAATAGAAAAACACGAGGTACTGACTTGTAAGCAAGAAATAAGCATTATTTAAACTAAACACCTATATTATAAATATTTCCCACTTAGTTTATATCAATTTACTTCTTTAATAAATTTTAATATTAATTTAATTTTTAATTATTCCATTACATCTATTCAAATTTCTTAAAGCATTGTAATATTAATTTCAATTTTCAATTCTTCAACCATGTTCAATTAAAAGTAAAAATGATAAGTATATAATTATATTAATATTGTAACTGTGTTACGACAGCAAATTAATTATTATATGTTTATTTATATAATAATTGTAATTAAATAATTGAATAATTAAATTAATATTAAATCTTTTAAAAAAATTAAATTAATTAGGAATTAAAATAAATAAATATTCTAAATTATAAAATTGGACGTAATAAAGAATTAAATAAAGAGGATGAATCTGCGGACCACTTAAATAATGAACGGGTGCTCTGTATGCATGCTTGGAACTAAATATGGTGCATTGATGTAGTAATTATGTGTAGCCAGATGCTAATTTCAAGATTACCAAGAAACATAACTGGGACCATCCTATGATGTTCGATTCAGATCGTATAAATATGTATGGCCAAATTAGTTCTGGTTTTCTGTGGGGGCCAAATTAAATTAGCCAAATCTGCAGGGCAGAATGATGGAAATAGAGCATTGCACCGCATATTTTGGTGGTACCGCGAACCATTACTCACCACCAAAGTCAACACAAGCAATTATTTTCACGACGTTTGATGTTTTCCTGTCTTCCCAATTGAAATCTACCGCTTCATTTTGTTTCATATAGCTCTCTTTGTCTGGTCTAGTGATTGCAATGGTTAAGCTCATCGTTAATCGCTTTAAAGATTTAAAAGTGGCTTGATTTGTATAAGGTTTTATAGAAAATATAATTTTTTTTTAAAAAATAAAAAATATTTAGATTATTTAATTATTTATTAATTTAAAAAATGAAAGAAGTTTTATTTTTCACAAAAAAGTCATTTGATTTATAAAAAATTTCATGAAAAATATAATTCCCTGATAGGTTAAAAATACTTGATTGTTTAATTAGTTATTAATTTAAAAAATGGGAGAAGTTTTACTCCTCCTAAAGGATAGGAAGTTGTTTACCTTGCTCCTGAGTAAGATCTAATTTCTATGTTTTTAATGAAATAAAATATAAATTTTTTTTTATAAAATTTAAATAATGATAAAAATATTTTTTTAAAAATATACACATTATCTTGATAAAAGAACATAATTTTTAGATAGGACATTTTAATCATTTTGATAATATTTTCTGAAAAGTATATAGTTGAACCAAATACTACATGGGAATTTACTTCTTGGAATATTTTACTTTCTTAGCGCCACCAAACAACTTTTAGTATTTTTCAAAAAATTTACACAAGAATTTACTTTTTGGGAAGTTCAACTTTCTGCAAAAACTTACTTTTTGTATAAATCAAATGACTCTAAAGTATGGGAAATTGTTTATCCAACCTCATAAGTAAGTTCTGCTTCCTGTGCTTTTAATGAAATAAAATATAAAATTATTTTTGTAAAATTTAAATAATAATAAAAATATTCTTTTCAAAATTTTTACAATGTCTTGATAAAAGAATATAACTTTTTAATAGAATATTTTAATTATTTTGATAATACTTTATAAAAAATTTATAGTTGAACTAAATATCAAATTAGAATTTATTTCTTAAGAAGTTTTATTTTCTTAATACCAATCAAATAACTTTTAATATTTTTCAGGAAGTTCACATAAGAACTTATTTCTTAAGGAGTTTAATTTTTCATTAAAATTTATTTCTTATATGAATTAAATAACTCCTTATATTTAAATTATCAATAGTATATTATACATGACAGTTATAATTATATTTTATATTAATCTTTATTTACTGTTTTGTAATATAATTATAAACATAATGTGAACTTAATTGCATTTTAAATCTGGATTTCAGTCTATTTTTATTGTTTGAAGTGTTTGTATGCGGTTCCAATACTTTGTCTAGTACACCCAAGTGGCGTTTGGAACAAGATAAATAACTTGAGGAAAATTGAAAAGGTGAAAAAGAAAGAGGCAGTTGGCATCATTTGACTTTGATAGATTTGAATGGTGTTAACAATAAAATAGGAGATGGTGGCCAACTCAATTATTCCCCTCTGACAAGACACCAAAAGCAGCATATTAATTCCCAAACCAATAATGCTAGATGCTTATTCATGGGGAAAACATACTCTAGAGATGATACCAGTTACTTGGATAAATTTGGATTACATCATTAAAAAATCGATTTATAATAATTTAATTAAAATTTTATATAAATTATATATTAATTCATGATTCATATATAAAGAATTACATCTAATCTATTAA